>JAOXOE010047288.1:0-36643 GCA_028565055.1 Phoeniculus purpureus | reverse complement strand
GAAAAGGTGGTAATTTGCACTTCTGTGATTTGAGACTGGGCACCTCCTCCTCCCAAAGCTTTTCAGACCTGGAATAGCCATTTCTCCTCAGCATGGTTGTGTGGGGGACAAGCAGTGGAAGGTGATTGTGTCATAACTACAGAGCGCTTTTTATGCTGAGTACTGTCTACTATCATTCTTATAGTTTTTGTAAGTAAAGCAAGTTTCTCACTGCCACCTAGTGCAAAGTGTTGCTTTTTTAAAAAGAAAGATTAAACTGCCAGTTTTAGGGAGAAAGTTGTGTGTTTCTGCCATACACAGGAAATGAAGGATAACAGAATTGCAAAACTCTTTTCAGCGGCACAGGTATTTCCCACTGTTGTAACTTCAAACCACTACACCCAAAAACACAAAATAAGTGTTGGGAAGAAAGACCTGCTCACAGACAGAATGTGTTTATTATTAAATCAGGTATTGGGAACAGAAGAGGTTTTTCTGTTCCCTTCTTAATAAGCACATCAATTATACAGAAACCAGGGTGTGTCTGGGAACCTAATGAAATGCATCCAGCAACTGTCAGCCCACAGGGAAAACACACAGCCTCACCCCAAAAGGGTGGCAGGTGTTATGACAAAATTACTATTTGTGTGTAACACTAATCGTTACATGTTGTCTGAAGCCAAAGCACTGCTGGCTGTGGTTGCTGTTCACAGCAAACCTTGCAGGACAGGGTTTCTGCAGCAGCTTCGTTGAAAAATCCCACAACAGTGCTCAGTCAGGGCCACTTCCTGCAGTGGTTTGTGAGCCACTGCTGCTCAGGGAACAGAGGAACAGGAATGAGCTTCCAAGGCAGGAAGCAGGACTTCAGGCTAGTTTCTGCCCCAGCTACCTCCCAGGGGCAAGGCAGAGCCATAGGGCACAGCCCTGGTCACTCAGTTCCCTGTGCTATGCCAGGGTGGTCACTGTGGGATGCTATAGGGGGGTGTCTAAGTTAGCTTCCTTCTCGCTATCAGGATGACTACAGAAATCATATTGCCACCTAGTTATCCAGTCTGTTTCAAGCATCACTGCCTAGCAACCCCTCAAAAAGTGCATCTTTAATACAGGCTGTTTCATAAACAAAGGATTTTCATGTCTAACATTTAGAACCCCACTTACACTGGCCCACCTTCATCCAGGAGGGGGGCATGTAGCTCCTCTCAAGAGCAAGAGTCAAAACTTCCAGTAAATGCTGTAACTTACCCACTGCAGGAACATGCCTTCTCACATATACCCCTTTCGTAAAGAGAAAATTAGGAAACTCATGTCTTCAATTAACTGCCCAATTGCATCATTTTAATACGTCATGAGGTTTGCATTTTACCCAGGGTAGAGCAATGCCCTTGCAGAACCCCTGAAGGCATTAAGTTTTTTGCCTTTTAGTGTTTTTAGATGAAAAGCAGGAAGCTTAGCACACAATGTGTAATGTCCTTCTGCAGTATGGCATCCTGAAAGAGACACGTGTAACAGTGGAAAAAAAATTCCTTTATCAGCAGCTCAGTCCATTATTATTTATTATACCCTGGATTAGTCACTAAATAATATACCAGAAGATCTTGTGTCCAAATAAGGCAGAACACACAACTACTCTGCTCAGCAACCTGTGAGAGGAACCACTGTGTTGATTTTCCTGGAAGGAAAAATTAAATCCAATCTTCTGCATGAGTTTCCTTTCCGCATTTGGGGCTTTAGAATTCAAAGCAGCAATCCACTGATGCTTCTCTGTCTTTCAACAGCATCCTGGGAAAGAATGGGAGGTTCTTCGGTTTTGTTAGAAACAAACAATGTCCACTAAGTTACAAAAAACACAGAGGTGTTGAGTCTAAAGCTTTTTTGTGTGTGTGTGTGAACACTGGCACAGTTCAAAGGAGATTCTGCATTCTGATCACTTGCTGGAAGAGGTCTGTGTTGTGCGCTCTGTGACCAGCAGACCAAGCCTTGCTGCACATGGTCAAGGCAGCAGTTGCTCCTATCTACCCTTCTGCTGTCCTTCAGCAAGAGAAAAGCTATGTCTAAAACTGAACAGATCCATTACCTACAGTTCAGCCTTTATCTAAAAATCAAAAAATGTTTACCTGTCCCAACAATGAAAAATAACAGGGAGGAGGCTAACAGCCCTGTCTAGAAGCCATCATGGTAAGTAAGATGAAAGCCTTCCAAAAGAGATTCCTACCCATTGTGACAGCAACAAGGATGCCATGGTGGCAATCTATTACAGTCTCTGTCAAAGCCATAGTGGTCAGTGAACTTAGGAGGCATTACTTTTACTTGCAGCTCCACTCCACCCTGCCTGGGTCCAGCCTAGACACAGTTCTCAGTGACATTTTACCCTGCCAACAAGTCCTACAGAAAGGCTATTCAGCCATATAGCTGTTCTCTCCCCATCAGCCTTTTTGTCTTTGAGGGAGGATGACTCTGGCAGCCTCTAGGCCAGCTCACCAAATTGGCAATTCAAGTCTCACCACCTGAAGGGCAGAGCTGATGAGTAGTGACACTGATGATATCACAGCAATTAAGAGAGCAAAGTTGAGAAGCAAGGAAGGAGAGGAATTTTGCTGGCACAGAGTACTGCTTCCTCCTCTCTCTCAACAAAACAATGACTATCAAACTATGAAAAAGAGAAGCGAGCATTTCTTAGATATGTAAAAATCCCCATGTCTGCTAATATATGCACCAGCAGAACAGGATCTCCCTGCTCCCCTCCTCCTTGCTCAGTGCTAGAAATAATCAAAATACTTTGAAATACATTTAGAAGTTCCATAATAATATTTTTACCAGTTTAACAACAGTCATCTGGCAACAGCAAAGGAAGTCAGGTATTTTTTCCCCAGTATTCAACTGTCAACACAGTCTGGGCAAGAAGGAGAAATACTGTACAGTAAATACAAAAACTGACCCACTCTCCTCACTTTTTCCAGTATTTTTTTGAATTTACATTTTAGCAATGTTTGTAATTACAGTTTGGGGTTTTTTTACTGGTGTATCTGAGAGAATAAAAATTTTCATTAATAAAAACACATATTAAACATTTGAAAGAACAGAGAACAAGTGTTTCCCAAGTTTGCAAAAACTATGGGACATCGAGCAGGATAAAATGAGACAGTAAACATTAAGGGCATTCACACAACTCATGAACCCATGGAACTCCTAGCCACAGGAAGCTGACTGCTAGAAGTCTACTTCTACCTAAAAGCCTCAGACTGGGAGAGAAACAGAATGTTATTTGTCCACCAAGAGCTATTGAAACAAAGAAAAAAGAAACCGCCTGTAGGTTTGGAAAGCTCTGGACCACAAATTGTTGGGAGGTTGGTGGTATATTCTGAGAATGCATACTGTGGCTGCCTGGTCCTTATGTTATATTCTCTGGGCTCTTTTTTCTGGTCACTACCGCTGGAGGCGGACCTTGACCTTACCCAGTACTGCCACATTTCCATATAAAAACCAGAATAAAGTTAGAGGGAAAGATTGTCTTCCACTAAGAGCAGCATCAACAGAAAAGTGGTTTGAAGTGCCTGTGTTGTTTACAAGTATTCAGCATCACCTTTTCATGGATAAATGCCTGCTCTACAAAGAGCCTAAGGACACCGTAGCAAGCTTGAACTTCTCTTAAAGCTTTCCAGACAGCTGGCTTTCTGGTTTGTTTTTTTTTTTTTTTAAATCAACACTGAGAGCATATCCAAGCAATTTGGAACAACATTTCAAAGGAGGAATAAGCTGTGTATGCTATCTCCACAGACACAAGCCAAAACTCATCCAGAATTGCTAACTAAATTTCAAAGGCATGGAAATACTTGACTAGCTCTCTGTCAAGTTGTGCGGGAGTGCCCACAGACAGAACTTGTTTGTGGGGGTGTTGTTCGTCTACAAATAGGTCATTTTGCTAAGGAATGCTTACCATAAGCCGTATGTTTCTTGAGAAAGCCTGGCAAGCCTAGGGATTACCACTGACTACGAAATAAAGGTTCTTTTCACAGCCACAGCACGTTGTGCTGAAAACTTTCCTCTCAGATGGAGAGAAAAATCTGCTCACCTTTCTAATTAGCATCATCAACTTACATACACAGCATGTTATGAAAAACAGCTTTTACAGAGGAAGCCATCCTGTTGATCACAGAGAACATCCTTCAGGGCACCTCTATGCGGATTACCTGATAGCTTAGTCCTAAAGCAGTCTGGTTCTTGAGAAAAACAGATGTGCCTGCTGCCAAACTGCTGTGGCTGCTCACCCTCACAACTGTTACCAAGATTTCTGAAAACCTCTGGAGGCTGCTTTGCTTACACTCAGCTTTTCTTTCTCACTTTAAGTTGCATACCTTGATGATTACTCCATGTGATATCTTCTTCTCTGTTCAGCTACCTACTGCATACACCAGGACTTTTGGCACAGGATAAGCAGGATAGGTACTTAAGGAAAGCCAGGCTTCTGAGTTTCCTGCACAGAATATTCTAACTTTTAAAAAGGAAAGCTTTTAACATAGTTCTTAAAGGGCTGTTCACCAGGAACAAATAATGAATCCCACTCTGCATCCCTGCTGAAACCTATGTAGGATTTGCTATGTAGGCCCATAGCAGAAGCCCACTAGGTTGATTGAATGAATGATAGAATCATTATGGCTGGAAAGGACCTTCAGGATCATCAAGTCCAGCCCTCATCCCAACATCTCCCTAACCCCTAGCCCATGGCCTTAAGTCCTGTACCTACTTGTTTTTTAAATACCTCCAGGGATGGTGATTCCACCACCTCCCTGGGCAGCCTGTTCCAGTGCCCGACCACTCTTAGTGAAGAATATCTTCCCAATATCCAATCTAAATCTCTCCTGACTCGAGGCCTTTTCCCCTCATTCCATCATTAGTAATTTGGGAGAAGAGACCAGCACCAGCCTGGCTACAAGTACTTCCCTTCAGGTAGTTATAGAGAGCAGTCGGGCCCCTCTCAGCCTTCTCTTGTCTAGACTAAACAACCCCGGTTCCCTCAGCCACTCTTCACAGGGCCTGTTTTCCAGACCTCTCACCAGCCTCACTGCCCTCTCTGGACCCTTCCGGGTTAAGGAGGTTTAATGTCACAGTCCTCACTCATGGGAGAGTCTCATGCACAATCCTCCCAGCGACTGGTCACAAGCCCTGTGGGGATGCAGAGCTGCTTGTTTCCTGCGGGGCCTCCAGAGGTAGCTGCTCAGCTGCTTACAACCTGAATTCTGCAAGCAGAGAGCCG
Source organism: Phoeniculus purpureus (assembly GCA_028565055.1). NCBI lineage: Eukaryota > Metazoa > Chordata > Aves > Bucerotiformes > Phoeniculidae > Phoeniculus > Phoeniculus purpureus. The sequence goes on along the minus strand of JAOXOE010047288.1, from coordinate 31,413 downwards.
CCAGGCAGCAGACCTGGATGTGCAACTGGGTTTCAGAAATCCGCACCCTAACATCAGTTTCTTCCTTGTCACAAGCGCCACGGGTGCGTATGTGGGTTCCAGTAACTGCACTTACTGTACAATGTATGAGACACTTATGCCCACCTTCCTGGTAAGGCTACCCCTGGTGGTTTCTGTGTGAGGAAACAGGGAGCCCAGCAGAAGACTCTGACTGATGAGTCACATCCAGATCTTCAGGCTAACTCTCCTGCACGTGACAGTGAAGCCAGTGCGGAACGGCTTGCAGGGTACTAGGGCCACGCAGTACTGACTTTGTGTTAAGACAATCCAGTGCGGAATAGATCAGGGACAACCCCATTTCCATGCAGGCCAGAACCCTGTCAGTCCTACAGGGCACCTGACAACGAATAGATCAGTTCATGTACTGTACCCTTTGTACCCTTCTTCGAGGCTGTACTTCTGCCTTAGACTCATGCAGCACTTCTTGGGAAGACTGACCAGGGACACTCCACCCATTAAGACAGCCAAGATGCTCCTGAGCGCAATGGCGCAGGCCCCACTGCAGATGGAGGAGGCCAAGTGGCCTATGAAGGGACCGTGGACATCTACTTGCATAAAGACACAGGGCTTAATCAGAAGTACTGCACAGAGTTAAAATCCACGCTGCTTCTCATCAGGCTTCCAGACTTGCTCTGCAGGGAAGCACAAAAAGGGACTCAGGGATGACACAGCATTCAAATTACCTACCAGTGAATGGCTGCTGTGCTTGTTCAAAACATGTCTACGGAGCTCTGAAAGCATCAGGAATTAGGAGAAGTACTGAAGCGCCATGATGGCGCCAGCTCTGCTACAGAGCAAGTGTGACAGAGAAGGCTTTATGTAACTCCAGGGATTGGATCCAGCCCACTTGGGCAATCCTGGGTTGAGGGCAAGTACCCCAGTGTACTTCTGGCTTCCTTCTAGTTGCAGGTTATAAGCTTCAGTGGTCCGTAAATGAATGCTAAGTGAATGCCAAGGTCCACCCATAACTCCCCTACTTCCCTGAGCAAGAGCATTTTTGGCAGTAGGAACCATCTGGCCCTGGGAACCATCCCACTGCATATCGTTGCCTTTAATGCTTTCAGCATGAAGTGAACCATGCTTCTGAAACCTTACAGCCAAGTTTCAAAGCTTGTGACCATTGTGGAAGTAAGTTGTGCTTTTACACATAAGTACTGGAGGATAAGAATGGTAGAATTCATCAAGAAGCCAGTATACACACATGGAGACAGCGTTTGGGTGAAACTGTAAAACTCATTACTCAAAACAAATATATGCCCAGGTTAATACAAAAAAAACCCACAATGAGACTTTTCTGATATTTGCCATTGCTGTCATCTAACCTTGAACAGCACTGCCAAGATTAATTCTCTTTAATAAGGACAAAGTCTGCAGTAAACACAAAAGAAATCATGGGTTCAACTCATTCAAGCACATTAAAGCCACCAAATTGTGCTGCCTGTTTCGACTACACTGTCTGCCAACAGAGGCAGTGAAGGGTCTAGAGCACAGCCTCCTAAGGAGTGGCTGAAGGAACCAGGATTGTTTAGCCTGAAGAAGAGGAGGCTGAGCCTTACTGCTCTCAACAACATGAAGAAAGGTTGCAGTGAGTCTCTTCTCACAAGTAACAAGTGAGAAGACAAGAGGAAATGGCTTCAAGTTGCACCAGGAGAGGTTTCATTTAGGAAAAATTTCTTCCCAAAACAGTTGTCAAGTATTTGAATAGGCTGCTCAGGGAATTGGTGGAGTCACCATCCCTGGAGATATTTAAAAGACATGTAGATGCAGGACATAGTTTAGTCATGACTTGGCAGGTCTGAGTTAATGGCTGGACTTTATGATCTTGAAGGTTTATAACTATAGAATCATAGAATCATTAGGGACAGGAAGGGGCCTCAAAAGATCTAGTCCATCCTCCTGCCTAGACCAAGTCACACAGGAATATATCCAGGCAGGTTTTAAACTTCTCCAGAGAAGGAGACTCCACAACCCCCTTGGACAGCCTGTTCCAATGCTCTGTCACCCTCACCAGAAAGAAGTTCCTTCTGATATTTATATGGAACCTATGTTCCAGCTTGTACCCATTGCCCCGTGTCCAGTCACCAGATGACACTGAGAAGAGCCTGGCTCCATCCTCCTGACACCCACCCCTCACATATTTACAGACATTAATGAGGTGACCCCTCAAATCTCCTCTTCTCCAAGCTGAAGAGACCCAGCTCCCTCAGCCTTTCCTCATAAGGGAGGTGTCCTACTTCCTTCATTATCTTCGTTGCTCTATGCTGGACATCCTCCAGCAGCTCTGTGTCCTTCTTGAACTGAGGGGTCCAGTTGAATACTAACCTTTAATGACTCTAGTTGAACAGCACACTCTTATATACAAACTCTTTCTACATGTAATCCACGTAGATTATCAAGTAAGGCACAAGCTGCCTTCTCAGAAATTAAAGCACTTTGTCAGTGCTACATGGAACGAGTACATACAGTAACAGAAGATGCACGAGGATCATGCACACAAGATTCAGAATAAAATCTGTATGTCTGTTGAAATAAAAACACAAGTTTATCTTCATACTGTCTCTCAGTAAGGCACCAAACCTCACAATAAATAACACCGCTCTTTGTAGTTTGTCTTTACTTTGCCACCGATACACAATTCTCAGGATCTCAGTTTCTCTAAAGCTTATCTCCTCCATTACAGAAACCCAAGTCCTGCTTGCCTTCAGAAAGATATTTGATACAAGTAAAAAAGGAGAAAAGTTCCTGTTTTCCTCTGGGACCTCTTCAAGAAGTTAGCCTGCATGTAGTTTAAAATGTACCATAGCAGAGAGCCACCTAATGGGCACTGCCTGCTCCTAAAGTGAAACAGAATAATTTTACTTTGCACTCTCCATTGCTTAAGAATTAAACTGGCTTTTGCAACTGCACTCTGAAACACACCACGCAGTTTTTCCCTGAAATGCTGTGTGTGAAGAATAAGGCGGTGAATGTCAAAACAGAAAACAAGACAAACTACCACTGCTACGCAGTTCCTGTCACGAGTTCTCCTCCTGAGTCTTGGTCAATTGATTCCTTTCACTAGCAATTGAAAACTTTCTTTTGTCAGGTTAACTTTCTGCTGAGCAACCTATTACATTAGCATGGTGTGAAGCTGTGGGGGGACACAACTGTACTTGTGGTCAACATGGCATTAGAGTCAGTAAAATGTTTGCTAAGTGATTGCTTAAAATCTGCATCTACTAGTGATATGGTGTTCTAAGAGAGATAGAGTACTAACAGAGGTCTGTGAATTGCAGCTCCTTTGACTTGTCAATTCACTTTACAGCCACCACTTGTCGCAGTGCTGGCAAAATAATATGCTACTGTAGCAGCCTCTGTGATAATACTGAATCAGAAGGTCTTTCCCAAGCACTCTGTACAGCAAACACAGCAAACAGATTACAGAATACATAGAGAAAACAGAAGAAAACAATTAAGAAACACAGGAAGCCTTCAACTTCCTTTATTTAAACCTAAATTCTCTCACGAGGAGGCACGGGTCATCTGCAGCAAAACCAGAAATAAAATCCATGGCAAAGTTCTAGTGCTCTCAATGAGACTGTTTTTGCTTTTCCAAATATATTATCTAGTCTAACCATTGTATTTACTGAGGTTTACAAATACAGAAACAGCTGGAGGCTGTAAAGATTAATTGAATATAAGCACATTACCTTCTATAAATTATTTTAACCACATCATTACTAAAACCCCTCTCATAACTTAGAATTGGCATTTAACGCACTACTGAGAATCTAACAAGCTTTCACAATTCTAAGGTTTTCTTTTTTCAGTCCATCTCTGGCCGGATTGGACAGCATTACTCCATCTTAGAAGGAATTTTCCCTACTGCTAATAATTAGCATGAAAGATAAGGTCCTCTCAATCTATGTTTTTTGGGGCTTTTTCCCCCCTAAATATTACTGGAATGGGAGACAAATGAACTAGGAGCTATTTAATGTTTATTGAGATTAAAAAGCTACATAGACTTTTTCACCTCAGTTTCTTTACAAGCTAGTTCCTGCTGAAATACTTAGTTTGTTCTACCTTCTATTTCAAGTTTTGTAAGGAAAAGTAGAAACCTATCCCAACAAATGCCACAAGGCTGGTTTTCCACTATGATCCATACACCACCACAACGCTTGCACTGCATTGAAAAAAGTTCACACAAGAGTGAACAACTCTGCGGTTCACTATGTCCTTTGATATCTTGTTATCTCCTACTCATCCTTCCTTCACATCTGTCTTTTCTGTTCACAGACTCTTATGTTGTCTTTTTATGTGGTCCTGCCTGTATATTCATTAAGGGCACATGCATTTGGAGATTAAGGTTCAGAGAGCTGAGTTCTCTGGATAACCACTGGTGTCATTACAGCTCTTTTTTGATTTAAATGGATTACCTGTACCATCACCCTCAAGACACTTTCCATAACTGCTCTACTTGAGAGTAGATTTTCTAGTATTACCCCAGGCAACTCAGTCTGGTGGGCATCTGGTTGCAAGTGGTGTTCCCCAACGTTTAGTACTGGGGCCTGTTCTCTTCAGTATTCTTATTAATGATCTGGATGAGGGGACTGAGCACATCCTCAGTAAGTTTCCAGATGACACCAAGCTGTGCAGGTATGTCGATCTACTGGACAATAGGGAGGTCCTAGAGAAGGTTCTAGACAGGCTGGATCAATGGGCCACAGCTAACTGTGTGGGGTTCTGCACTTGAGTCATAACTCCATGTGTAGGGTACAGACTTTGGGATGTGTGACTGGAAAGCTGCAAGTCAGAAAAGGATCTGGGGGTATTGATTGACAATCACCTGAGTATGAGCCAGCAGTATGCCCAAGTGGCCAAGGCCAATTTCATCTGGGTTTGTATTAGAAATAGTGTTGCCAGCAGTAGTGAGGCGATGTACTTCACAGTCCTGAGGCTGCACTGAGAATTGTGTTCACTACGAAGGACATTGAACTGTGTGTCAAAAGAAGAGCAACAAGGCTTGTGAAGGGTCTGGAACTCAAGTCCTGTAAAGACTAGTTGAAGGAACTAGGGTTGTTTAGCCTAGAGAAACAGAGGATGCAGGAAAACGTCTTTGCTCTCTACAACTGCTCAAAAGGAGGTTGGAACAAGAAGGGGGGGGACAGCCCCTCTTCTCCCTAGTAGAGAAAGGGTTAAGATCAGAGGAAACGTTTGCAAACTGCACCAGAGGAGGTTTACATTGCATTTGTCCATTAGAAAGATAAAACACGATTTGTTATTGCGGTTACAGATATAAGGGAAGGATATTTCTCTACTTCAAGCAAGTTTTGCAGAAAAGTAAATACTTTTACAGCTAAAAGTTAGTTTAGGCTTTGTACCTAGTGAGTCTATTAAACAGTCTCATTAAGAATTATTTTCTGTCACTGCAGAATCCCTCAGAGCAAGTAAATTACGATTACTATCAATGGTAATTTGCTGAAGTTAGTATGCCCTCCTATCTCCTTCAAATTAGTGATGGGCTATATTGTGTAACAACAAAAAGAAAATAGGAGTCTCTCCATGACAACACACCTGTCCTGCTCAGGATGAGCACATACTGCAACCTAGCCAGCAGAACTGGTGTTGGCACTGGAGGAGTCCTGAACTACATTCTGCATCTCACCCAAAGCTTCTCCTTCCCAGCTTTGTGGCAACAGGCTGTGGATGTCAACAGTGAGGTTAAGTGGAGAACAAGGCATCTGTATTATAACCAAGACAGGTTTTGCAGCACTAATCAAACCTAGCGCACACTCCTTAAGTCTGTCCCACCCAAGCAAGCTTTATACATCTTTTTCTACCAAGAGTAGGTAGAATGGAACAAAAGGCTTTCTTGTAACAGGGCATGCTGCAACCTGTCACAGAAAAACCACTTAGCATTACACCTGGGTGGGGATGGATGTGACCACACACGTTACACCCTCCTGCCACAAAAAACAGTATTTTAGGCAGTACATTTCAAAAACAACCAAAAGGTGTCCTGCACATACACACCTTAATTCTTATGCTGGAAGAACAGAAAACTTAACATTCTGACTTCTGTCAAAAAAGAACTAGAAAGTAATGGAAGGTTTTCACAGAATCACTCTAGTTGGAAAAGACCCCTGGGAGCATCGAGTCCAACCATCTACTCCACCTTACAAGTTCACCCCTAAACCAAATCCCCTAACACCTCATCCAAATGATCTTTAAACACACCCAGGGATGACAACTCAACCACCTCCCTAGGAATCCAATTCCAGTGCCTGAAAAGCTTTTGTTCAAAAAATATTTTCTTCATGGAGGTTTTTGTTTCAAAACCCTTTTTATTTTCAGAAAACTTCCGTTCATAAGCCAGGCCACTTGCCTCACTGCTCCCCTACCACTTTGCATTTATGCTGACTACTAGGAAAAGGCTGTCTGTGTTTTCATTTGGGGAATCTAAAATGTTGACTTTCAAGTCCTTTTACAACAGGCCATTTCCACAACACCTGTACCAGCTCTATGGGATTGCAATCAGACAGCTATTCTTTTGGATTTCTTTTCCTCATATTTTTAAGAATAGGAGATATGAAAAACATTTTGCAACAGGTGTCCCTATATTTTGAGTATGGCCCACACAGAGCAGTCACATGAAGCTAATCTCTTACCACCTCATCCATCCCACTCTCAAGGCCACCTCCACAACTGCTTTCCAAAAGGTAAATTTGGGATGGTAGCAAGCAACACTTAGGTCACTTGCATAGCAGACTTCTACTCTGGATAACTTCCTGAAAGTCAATTGTCCTTTCTGGACTGAGACACACTTTGTTAGTTTGAAGAAATTAAGATACATCAATGACATTGAGGCTCTTTTGTTTTGTTTAGAGGACTACTTCTAATTGACTTCCAAAGGTACAAATGGAGAGAGGCCAGAATAACTTTGTCTGTGTGCTGCCTGCAGAGTGTTCCCAGACGCAGAGCAGAAGAATCCATCCCCACTGTACTGTGTGCCAGTTCCTTATTCGAGTAGCCTTATCTTATTACAATAGCCACTAACAATGGCCCTGAAAGACACTTTTAGACAAATCCGAGGAACAAGAAATTGGCAAAATTGTATCTCACTACCAAAGTACACTTAATTAGAATCATAGAATCATTAGGGATTGGAAGGGACCCTGAAAGATCATCTAGTCCAATCCCCCTGCCACAGCAGGACCACTTCACTGGAGAAGCTATACAATCAGAATCACTCTGGGTTGGAAGGGACCACCTGATCATCCAGTTCTGACCCCCCTGTTTCCCATTAAGAAAAGGTTACACACTCTCTCTGAAACCATCTAAATAGAACACAAGTCACATCCTGGGCGCATCAATAGCATGGCCAGCAGGTCAAAGGAGGTGATTTTGCCTCTGTATTCTGCTCTGGTGAGACCCCGTGTGGAGTACTGCGTCCAGTTATGGGGGTTCTCAGCAAAATGAGGACATTAACCATTTGGAGAACGTCCTGAGGAGGGGCACAAAAAGCGTGTGAGGACAGGCTGAAAAGTTGAGGTGGTTCAGCTTGGAGGGAAAGCATCTATGAGGTCATGTTACTGCAGCCTTTCAGTACTTAAAGACAGTCGAAGGGACTTTATAGCAAGGCCAGTTGTGACGGGCCAAGAAATAATCATTTTAAACTAAAAGAGGGGAGGACTTTTATTAGGTAGACATCATACTTTTTTTTTTTTTTACAATGCAAGTGGCAAAACACTAGAACAGGTTGCCCAGAGAGGTGCTGGAGGCACCACCCCTTAGAACATTCAAGGTCAGGCTGCGTGAGGCTCTGGGCAACCTGATCTAGTTGACACCACTGCTCACTGCAGGGAGGTTGGACTAGATGACCTTGAAAGGTCTCTCCCAATGCAATGTGTTCTACGATCCTAAAGCCAGAACTGTAGTAATACTGATGAATTCTGGCCTTCTGTATGAAAACAAGCAGCTGCACCTTTGCTCTAAAACCAAAATCATAGGCATGTCAATGTCCAGTTGGTTGTATCTTCTGTAAGATCAACTAAAAAGTGTCTTCAACCAGCACAAAATTTTTAGCTCCCTGTACTATATCAGACTTGCATACATACTCAAGCTACCAGAAAATCTGACACTTTGATCAAGCAAGTGAATTATCACAGACCTATCAGATGTCCTATGGAAAACCTCCCACTGGCTTTCTACAATGGCTTTCTCTGCATCAAGAACACCGCAAAATTAATGATCTTGAACATCAATATAGTCTTCAAGATGTTGAAGATTTCATGTAAATTCTCATAGCCCCAAGACCCCTTTAAGATAAATTACTTTGTATTAGCAGTGAAGGAGTTCAAAAGAATTGGTTAAGTTCTGCATCTTAATAATTCATAGCCACTGTGTTTGATTTACCCCACAACTTCCATCAGAAAATGGAAAGGTTTTGAAGAGTGACTTATTCTCCACATAAATCTTCAGCAAGCCTCTGTCAATCACGTTAGTCCTTTTCCTGTTAAGTTTCTCCTGCATCCTGACTGAAATTACACAACCATTTTAATTACTCCATCACTTAATGACTTACTACCTTAAAAGGCTGTAAATAAATGGAAAGCTAAACTACTGCACATCAATTCTCCAGAAAATTCACAAACAGTATACCTCATGAAGATCAACGATATCTACACTTTTCACTACCCTAATACTTGTACAAAGGATCAGAGACAGAAAATCTGCAGGGGTCTGGAATGCATCTAGCAAGAGGTAAATACGTACGCACATAGGAGAGGGAAATAGACAATTCCATACTCAAACACGGTTATTTGCTTGCCACAGATTGTACATTGCCCCATTGCTGCATTAGGATAATGACTTATGGAACACTACCATTCCAGAAATTACAGCTTAAAAAAAGTTTCAGTGTTGAGCATTTGTTGGGAAGCCTTTGATAGTTTTGCTAGTGAGTTGTTTTATTTTTAACTTACTTATTTCCAGTGTGTTGAGCAGCTCACTGCACCTTTGTATGGCTACAGGGAAAGAACAGCTTAGTTTACAGCACAGTTTTTATATGCGAATTATATTCAGTAGAGTCTCACTCACCAAGTTGTAAGGAAAAAAGAGGCACGAAAAATTTAAGATTCTTGAGATTTTTCATAAGCTTTGAAGGAAAACTGAAATTACAAAGCAAGCCTAAGTCACAGAAAGCATTTTCTCTAAGCATGGGCCAAATCACGTGTATTATAGGGTTCTTTCTGCTAGATGTACTACATGCTTCATTTTTCATTTCTAAGTATTTGTAACAATTAAAACTGTCTTGTCTTTTGTGTAGTCAAGCTTACAGTTTATACTGTTTGTTTAGCTGTCCCAGAAATGAAGCTTGTTTCCACTCCACTGAAACATCTCTGTTAGATTTAGTAGCACTGGAGAAAAGTCAAACTTTCACCCTCACACAAATCAAAACTCAGGAGGAAATCAGGATTTCAAAACAAAGACATATTTTACTGCCAATAGGCAAAAAAAAAACACCTTGCAGTATCAGCCAGCTGTTGCACTAACAATATCAAATAAAGAAATAGTGGAGCTTTATCAATACTGCATGGCTGCACACAGACAATTTATAGCTGTTCTCCATCACGAGGTACTGTGTAGTACTAAATCAAGTCTACAAAACTCAAGGGTAGTCCACCCACACAGCTAGTGTAGGCCAGCCAGGCCACTTTGTATGAACATTTTAAAGGCACAAAGTGAGCTGTATTAGCATGCTGAGCCACAGTTCTCAGTGGACAAAGCAACTGTCCTGAAAAAGTAAAAAAAAAAAAGGAAGGAGAGAAGAGTCACTCCTGTGCCTTGCATGAAGAGGGAAAAGGCAGGGGGGAAATAGGTATATACACGTAACAACTCAAACTCCTTAATTTATTAAGATTAACACACAAAGCAAGAGTTTATTTTCTATACTAGAAATTGACTGTCAGTCTCAAAATTCTGAGAGGTGCTGAACTGGTCATGGTTTTGACAGCAAAAGCTAAAAGCAAAAAATGGTTTTGATGGGTTTTATTCACATCTGAATAGCTCCAAAGACTAAGAGACTTACTTTTTAACCCTTCACAAGTCACATAAATCAGGAAGGCATACGCAAGGCTTTCTTCGAGATACAGAATCAGTTATCATACTGAAATCACCTCAGCAAGATTTATGGCACCAGTAAACAAGTAAGAGGTGAGGTTCTGTTTGGATACACCCATAACTTTATTTTTCTAGTTAAAGTGTATACTACTACACAGCAAAGCCTAACTTCACTTACAATATATTTGCTTTTTCAAAAATCGCATCTCTTTTGCACTGATGAGTGTTTAAAATTTTGATTTGGCTGCTCCAGTGAACACACAAAATTCAGAGAACATAGAAAATTCAGAAAGTGAAAAACTGCTGTGCCAAGGCAATCAACCCCAGCCTTTGGAGAAGCTGCTTCACTCCTGTGAAAAAAGAACGTGCCTACGTCCAAGAATCACAGAACACTAGGGAATGGAAGGGACCTCAAAAGATCATCTAGTCTAATCCCCCTGCCAGAGCAGGACCACCTAGACCAAGTCCAAGACCTAACAATTTTTATTTACAAAATTTTAAATTTAAGAAGTCGTATTAATTTTTAATAAATAATATTTTCAAGATAAGCATAAGAAACCTACAGCTTATGACTCAACTACAAAAGCAACTGCTGGGTATTTTTATTTTAACCTGTTAAAAGTGCAGTATTTTCTTCAGAAGGTGGGTTGGAGATTTATTTTTCCATTCAATAGGTTGAGTTTCTCCTGTGAAAAGTTAAACTGCTGTTTTGCAGTCCAGTGATACTTCAGCAAAACCCGTGGTTAAACAAACGCAACAGGATACAGCTTTCAGAAACCCAAGCAGAGCCACTACAGCAATCATGGCTTTGTAAATGGAAATTAATTTTAATAAGTTCATTGCTTATCTCACATTGCCAAAGTCTGCAATCCAATTAGAGGTGCATTGCTTTAACGACTTCTTCAGTGATCACATTCAGTGAAGTTCAGAGACACAAAGCTCTCCTGTCCTCTCCATAAAGCATGTAGATTGTGACAGGTACAGGCCCCCCTCATCCCACTCATCTCCCATCAAGTCCTACCACTGTCCATGTTTACTGGTAACTAATTAGAGCGATCACAGGCCACACGCCACTCAAAGCTCTGAAGAAACCAAACAGGTCTTCCTCAGAGAAGCAGGTACTTCAGCTGGGGACTCTCCTCTTGGGTTGGGATGCCATCCATTGACACTTCCCTGGGATTGAGAGATTTCTCACCTCCCTTTTGGCGAGTGGCTTTTCACTCAAGTACCTTTGGGTAGGAGAGTCTTTGTAGTATGTGTGAGCACACACACATTTGGATCATCTTTCCCTAGATTATTCCTGAAAGCTTAGGAATTTTGCTGTGTAATAATGTATTCCCAACAACACCAGAACTAGTGTGCTGTTGGAGTGCCAGGCAATGCTGGTTGCAATAAATCTGCAAGTTTCTGATAGCTGACAGTGTCTGGTTTTGTGGGTGCCTGCAAGACATCGATCCAATGTAATGCTGCTTTGTATCTCACGCAAATGCAGAATCACAGAATGATAAGGATTGCAAGGGACCTCTGGAGATCATCTAGTCCAGTGCCTCTACTACAGCAGGTCCACCTAAAACAGGTTGCAAAGGACTGATGTCCAGGCAGCTTTGGAAAGCCTCCAGAGAAGGAAACTCCACAGTCTCTCTGAGCAGCTTGTTCCAGTGCTTTGTGACCCCCAAACCAAAAAAAAAAAAATCTTACATATGGAACTTCCTGTGTTCAAGGTTATGCCCATTGCCCCTTTTCCTGTCACTGGACACCGCTGAATATCCTCCTGACACCTAGTCTTTAGGTATTGATAAGCATGATTCTGTTCTAACTTCTCTAGACACGCAGGTCCCCCCAGCATCATCCTCACAAGAGAGTTGCTCCAGACTCCTAGATGAGCTTAGCACCTCTCCACTTGACACTGTCCAGTAGTTTCTTATCTCTGGAACTGGGCAGCCAAGAACTGGACACAGCACTACACATGCGGTCTCTGTAGGGCACAGTCAAGGGTAATGAGAAACTCCCTTGCCTTACTGACCACATTTCCCCCCAAATGGCCAGTTCCTTTTTTCACATTCTGTGTTACCCACTCATGCGCTTCATCAGATAGACATGTAGGCTGAGGGTGTTCACCAACAGCTCCTGCAGTTCACCAGGCAGCCAGGTTTGGGGACTTGCAAGGGCAATCTGAGAGCTCCTCTCATCTTACATCCACGTCTTTTATTTGCCTGAAGGTGCACATTGCTACAGCCAGGACATGGGTGTGGCACACAGCCACACAGAAACTGGGACAAGCTTAGTCACTGTGAGAATAAAGTTCCTTATACAGCCTTTCTTAAACGTTTCTTGTCCCAGGCCTACTACAGCCATGCTTTGGAGCCCAAAGGCAGTCAGAGCTGCTTTTCCCCACCTCCAGTACAAAACACTTCTTTGTCTCAAGACAAAATTCACCTAAAATACTTCTCTCGGTGAAAATAAGGAGCTGCATTCTTATGCAGGGGGTGACAGCCCTGATACACCCAAGTCAAGACCAGCAGCCCACGAGGCACAGCTCCTGGGAAGGAGTTGAAGGATGATCTGAGATTCAGACATGGTGAATCTGAATGGCACACGGTGTACAACGGAAGGGCATGCAAGTCTCAGTCACAGTAGCTTGCCACAGGCACATTGCAGCAACCTCTGCCCTACTCTGAACTGAGCTTTGCACAAGAGAACTAAAGGGAAAGTCAGTGGGGTTTGAGCATATGCTTATACACACACATATCCCTCATCTAAACAGCAAGTTCAGAGAGTAATGAAGAAGGGCAGAAAGTCTACTTGCTTTTCCATGCTTACTGAATTTCACATTCTAGCTAAAGACAGACGGTGCTCTATTAGCTTTGGCCTGACTGGATTCATTAACTCTTTACCTGTCCCAGCAGCTGTCAGCAATTCAAAGACACAACTGCAAACACACTACCAAAAACCAAAACAAGATGAACCCTACTACTTGGTTTAACTTATCAAAGCTGTGACAGCAGCACAAAACAAGAATTAATGTGCAGTGACCTATCCTAAATAGCCAGAATGGCCAAGAGACTAAATCTTTGCTCTTCAAGAGACTAGTTTGGTTTTATGTGCATCTTATCTGCCATCCAAAACTGCAGCACACTGCAGTACACGTAAGGTTGGCAGTGATGGTTACCAAGAGTGAATAAAAACAGGAAACAGCAGCCATCAAGCCTGAGGGACCACAAGAACCAGGAGTAAAGGATGCCTTCCACAGGGATCGCCCATCTTCTATAAGAGATTACTTCAGGCCCTCCCTGTGTTGCTGCTCTTAACATCACTTGTGTCTTTGAACAGCAGTGTTTCTACATAGCACTGTTCCACTGGGGCACTTCCACCCTGTCTCTGGTCATGACAATGACACTGCAGCAAGACTGTGCTGTGCATGAGGCATCATGCACACACTGTTGATCTAGTCTGTGGCTGGTTCCCTGTGCTGCAGAAAAAAAAGCAGCAGCAGCACTACAGTGGAGAAGACAATCCAGTCACAGATGGGTACAAAACACGTGATTAATGAAAGAGGGCAGCAGGAGCTTTAACCAAAAAAGCATGATGCTTTTCTACTCACAGTTGTGTTCAGCTTCTTACCTGCATTTTTCCCGGTGAAATAGTTGTCTAACATCTCACAGAGACTGAAGACAATCTTCCTACTGCTAAAACACTTATCACAGATAGATGGAAGACTAAGGCATTCTAATAAGGCATTCAAGTAATCAAGTCTGTGGAATTGGTGATTTAGGAAAAGAAACCACATTGCTTCTTCATTACTTCAATGTAAACTTACCAAAGTCAGTGAATTTACTCATATTATACTTCATACTGAATTTCCTCATATATCAACAAATACTGGTCCAGTCTTAGACTTCATGTTACTGTAGTTTATTACATAGCAAGAGGTGAGGCTGAGGCAGTCTGTGGGATCACACCCGTCCTCTTCCCTCTGTCCCTAAACAAGTCACACCTTACCTTAAAATACTAATAGAAGTGCCAGTCCTCTTTTAGGTCTTTTTAAATATCAGAAATAATGCAGAAGATGTAGCTAGTTTAGTGCTTCAGCATTTGACAGCACATTCAGGAACCAGGGAGTCATTCTGCAAGAAGATAAATTAAAAGCACCAATTAGGCAACATGTCACATGCTTAAAACTAATGATTCAAGGTAGAGCCATGCTGCTAAGCAACACTGAAATTACCAACAATCACAAATATGAAAGGCTGAGTCGTGTTTTGCTTACAAGACAAAACTCACAAGAAATGTTTTGGTGGCAGAACTCTGCAGAGAAAGCATCTGTCTTGCAACGGCTACTGTCACCCTGCACTGCCTTCACAGTCCATGTGAAGAAACAAAGCTCCAGCCACATCAGGACATAACCAGCCATGCCAGTTGGAAGGACACAACCAAAAAGTGTTCAAGGAAGGGTGTTGCAGTTTGAATTTGGCAGGTCTTAGCCTGAGGGACTGAGGAATTACTACAGCAACCTGTGATAAGCAGCTTGGAACAGCAAGCTGAATAAGCACCTCTGCAAACCAGTATGGAGCTTCCTGTTTCCTGTTGGGAGTAGCTTTGATCGTTTTTGGAGAAGAAGCACATGTCACGGTAGCTGGGTATGGCAGCTATCTCACACTTTGGAACGTGCTGAATGAAGAGTGAAAGTTTGGAACCTCAGATCAGAAGAGAAAAGGTTTTGCCTGCAATCCATCGTTTGTTGAAATGGGAGGACAGTCCTGTCCATGGCCCACAGAAACTGGTGCACTGGACCAGAGGACTGGCTTGCAAGCACATGGAGCAGGGAACTGGCCCCTAAAAGCCCCATCACACTGAGGAAAATGAACTGAAAGACAGGTATCACATTATCGCAAATAAAGAACTGATGGAAATTTCTTCTCCCTGAGGGGGTGGAGGTAGCAGCTATAATTAATCACTGTATGTCTTTGTGTTGGGAATTATTTGTTGTCTTTTCCCCAAACTGAGTAAATTTTTTGTTTTACCTGCAACTGTCTACGTTTTGGATCCACCTCAAGTTTTTAGTTAATGTACCTTTGGTCTGGAACAAAATTAACTGGTTAATGTTGTCTTGAACTTGATCACCAGATCAACCTATGGCACAAGATAACCTGAGAAGTGCAGAAGCCCATGTAAGCTAAATAACAGCATTATGTAAGCCAGAATGTTGGTGTGAGAGAGACATGGAAGCACTTACTAAACTGAAGTAGAAGGAAGATCTACAGACTGCTTCCTGAACAGGCTTTTACAAACATGCTGATCTTGCAAGGACTCATAACACATACTCTCAACCCTTACTTAGTAAAGTCACTTCAACTGCAGCCAAGGTTATGTCTAGTATGGCACAAGATGACAGCTCCCTTTCTCCATAGCGTATCAGCAAATATGCTCTCACTAAGGTTTAGACACTTGTTTATCAGTTCCAATTCAATTGACAAGGTTAACCCACTAAACTTCCCAAAACCACAGGTGCACACAAAAAGAGACACCATTCGTCACACAGAGACATGTCATCTCACAACTACTCACAGAACTGCCTAGAAAAGACCTTCAAGATCACGTAGTCCAACCATTAACCCAACACTGATAAGTCCTCAACTAAATCATACTCCTAAGCACTCTGATTACATGACTCTTAAATACCTCCAGGGAGGAGGAGTCCACCACAGTCCTAGGTAACACATCACAGCCCATTACAACCCATTCAGTAAAGAAATTCTTCCTAATACTCAACCTAAACCCACTTTGGAACAACTTGAGGCCATTTCTTCTTGCCTTATCAGTTGTTATTTGGTTGACTAGACCAATCCCCACCTCTCTACAACCTTCTATTGGGTAGTTGTAGAGTGACACGGTCTCCCCTCAGCAGCACCTTGACCCTGTGCTGATGTTGAATGGTTGCACAGCTACCATTGCACAGCTGCTGTAATGCTTGGTAGCTATGGATCAGCTAGCTATGGATCAGCATAACAACTTATATGTAGTATGGTTACTGAAGTCAATTTTGAACACTAATTTCAGGGAAAAGACACTTTATATAACCCAAGCTTTACTTAGGTACTTCCCTACAGCATTAATATGAACATACAAGGCGGTCATTGTCCTAGTTTGTAGAACAACAGAAGTACAGGCATAACGGAGTGCAAGGGTGGAACCAGGAGTACCAGGTGAGATTAAAGAGCTGTTACTAAACTAGCACTGAAACCATGTCACACAGTCCAATGTATCTACACCATATATACACACACACACCCCCACCTCCCATTCTAAACCCCCAACCCCCGTCTTACAAATGCCTAAAACAGCCTCCTAAGGGTTAATTATCATGACAAATTAAAGTAATGGGAACATTTGAAGGGTAACTACAAAGGTCTGTCCGTGGAAGTGCAGTTTAAGTGAGAGACCTTAGATTCCAGAAAGATAACCCATAAATGTAACATCGATACAAAAACAGAAACCCAAGCACCAAGATTAGGAGAGTTTTAAAACATTCATTGCTCTTTCCCCAAGGGAATGGAAGTAAGTTTCTTCCCCCGTCCCCATTTCACTACTACATTTATACTTTCGACTACTTACATAAAATAGAACTTGTTTACACTTTGTGTTAGTTATTCATGGTACCCTGAAAATGTTTTTCATAACATTTAAAAGAGAATATTCCAAGCTGGTTATAATTATCTCAATTTACATAATCATAGAATCATTAGGGATTGGAAGGGACCTTGAAAGATCACCTCGTCCAGTCTCCCTGCCACAGCAGGGCCACCTAGACCAAGTCACACAGGAACATATCCAGGTGGGTCTTAAATGTCTCCCGTGAAGGAGACTCCATAACCCCCTGGACAGCCTGTTCCAGTGCTCCATCACCCTCACTGTGAAGAAGTTATCATATTTATGTAGAACCTAGTAATATTAAAAACTAATTGACTAAGAAACTTGAGAAGACAGAAAACAAATTGCGTCCCTTAGCATATAATAGAAGGTGCAACAATTATTGTATTTCTTTACAACCTCCTGCTCTACACTTCTGTATTAAACATTATGGCAAATGCCTGTAAAAATTCTGAATGTTCCAAGACTTAAGCCTTAATATTCAAGATGATTAGTTGATAGTTACAGACCCTAGACCACTGTGCAAGGACACAAGAACTCCCTTGTCTTTCACACTTCTAGTACCACGGGCACGTTGTGTTCCTGTGACACAGGAGGGTATTTCTCATGTTTTGTTCCAACAGATTTCACCTTGGATGTTGTCCCACAGCAAGCATACACACTGTACCAGGTTCTCTGCATAATTCAGCTGACGTGTTTATGCTCAAAGCTGATTCAGACCAGTCTGTAAGCACAGTATCTGTGTAACACCAAAGGCCAGTACTAGAGTCTGGATTTAGCTTCAAGGTGAACTACTGACAAAGGCAGACATCCTTGTGGAGCTAAGCTTTGTCACATGCCCTACTGTTTCTCCACACCAGATTGAAAGAATGCTTCAGTTTTGCGTTTTGCCCCAATCAGATCATAATATGATGCACACAAAATCATTGAACTCCTACACATCCAAACACCACCAAACCAAAAAAATACTGCACCACGCACCCACTTTTGCCCTTGAGGGGAGGAGGAGACACACCCCAACATGTATTAATAAGCACACCAAACGTTAGAAAACATTCTGACACAATGGGGATTAAAAAAAATATATATGTATGTAACACTAAGCAAAATTTCAATCTGTGCTAAATGGATTTACATACCTCATATCAACAAGTAATTGTTCTTTTAAACTCCCTTGCAAATGGCAACCTAAATTAATTCCCAGGCAGAAAACTGACTCAGTGATTAGCATAACTGGATGCTGAGTAGAAGCAAAGAAAAGCACGAATTAAAACTGTTCAAGAAGAGATACTGTGTATGCAGGAGCAGAAGATTTGCTACTACTGTTGTTATTTTTACAGGAAGCTTTAACCTTGATGATATTTTACATTAAACAAAGCTTCCTGTGCAACAGATATTTCTTAAACTCCTAAAGACACAGCTTCACCATGTTTTCACAGAAGTTCTATGTACTTCACAGCATACACTACTGTATCCCATCTTCTCTCCTTTTCCACTCTAATACTGTTTACCACCTCCTACACACTCCTCCAACACACACACACCTCCTTTCAGCAGCCAGCAGACAGATTAACTTGCCTACAGAGGAATTAATGCTGAAAATGATGTCTGAAAAAACACCATCCCCCTCAACTGCGAGGACATGCCTGGATAACTTAGAGATATGGCTCTTATGTTACGTCAAACACTGCAGACTCTGTTAAACGTGACCTGCATAGCACCAGAAGGTTAGTTACATTCTTGCTAGGAAGACGACTTTATTTTAAAATAAATTGGAATTTGAAGGTAATGAAGACACTACTTCCTGGTGAATGCAGTCTAAGTTTGTGGACAGAATGGATTTAAGTAGTCAAAACCAATATTCAATCTTTGTACACTTCACTAGCATAAGCTGTCATAATTGCTAAAGGAAGTAACTAAGGCTATGCCTGCATGACACAAAGTACCACGCTAATTAACCTCGTAGAGACACTAATCTGGGCAGGGCACCATCATAAAGTGCTACTCTGCTGCCTCCGGAATGTCCGCAACCATTTGGTCACACAACCCCACCCCAAGCATTCTCTTTCACATGAAAGAAGTCTTACGTGGAAGAATAAACCCTCCACGGAGGGGTGTTTCTTCTCAGAAGCTGTCATACAGCTCAGTTTTATTCACATTGAGCTGTACATAGCACTAATTCTTTAATACTGACCAATGGTTTTACTGATCATACCGAGGATCCTAGGCTGCTAGGAGGACGAATGTTGAGATGGTCTATTAACAGACATGTTCCTTGGGCCCAGCAGAAAGGAATCATGACAAAAATCTCAGTGGAGCAGTGGGTGATGATGTTGGCAATTACCTGTCAATCACCTGCAGCAATTCATCCTACAACCTTATAAGTACTTTATAAGTCATTGCAGTTCTAGTGTTTGAGAGTTACCAGGCTTGCCTATTATAAGCAGATAATGGTGTGGCTGTTAGCACATTAAAAAATGGTTAAACTCTGTTCAAAGTAACTTTCCACATGCTGGTGATATAGCAAGCCGGAACAACTCCCCTGCGGCACCTGATGCCACCTCTTGGTACAGAGATCTGCTCTTCAGGTACTGCATATGGACTTTGAGCTTCTTGGGATTCGCTAAATCACATGCCGCAAGGAATAACGTACTAAGCTGGAGCTTCACATGCCTCCCCCTATAAACACTAGGTTTTGGGCAGCCAGAAGACTAGAAGAATAGGGAACATCTGACACACAACTGTAGCCTTGTACCGTCCCAACAACACAGGTTGAAAACACGCATAAAGGTCCTTTGCTGTGGCACACATAAGTTGAACTCTAGGAAAAATGTTTTACTGCTAAGCATCACAGCCAATTTGAGTCTAAATAACCTCTGTGCAGTCCCTTCCTCCCTGGCATTTCCAAAACAGGCCTGTCTCAAGAAACTCAAATGTTCTGCAAAGCATAGCTCCATGAATTTATGCATTAGTTACTTTAGCGAGAGGACTTGCATTGCTGGTAAATGGGATACACCAGCTCAGCTAGAACTTGGCAGGCTGCCTTCTCACATTTCAGACCGTTTGCACAGGCAGAGGTCACAACACAAGGGCAGCTTTACCTTGCACTGCAGCGGTTTAAACCCGTCACCAGTCTCCAACAACCAGGCTGTTTCTTGTGGCAAAAGCACAGGGGCAAATACTAGTCTAGTATGAAGTGAGCTTCACTGAGACATGGAGAAACCACATTTAATGAAGTGTATCAAACCCCTCCTTAAACCTTTTCTGCGCTCTCAGAATGGACAAGGGCTCCGGCAAGTGTGCCATGTCCACCAGCATGAATACAGATCCTACAGCAGTGTAAAGAGCATAATCATTGATTTATGAGAAATTAAACTGCATTTGTTAGGTAGATGTTAAAGTAACAACTTCAGACCGAGACCCAAAACACGTCAGACAACAGCTTTAAAGGTGTCTCCATAAAATGTAAGGAGTTTGCTGCCTGATAACTTTCAAAAACACAGATGCCTTTTCCACAGGCATCTAGCACATAAGTTTGAGACTGAATAACAAAAGGCTGTCTCCTTCAAAATTTTTGACCTAAAGTCTGACCGTAAATTGTACCTAGAAGAAGTGACAATCTAGGTAAAGACTTCAGTCTCCATCCAAAAAACCTGTTCAAGACTGATCAAAGAGTATAACCAGTAAGCCATACAAACAGGTGTGCCGAACACCTTTGCCTGTGAGTCAGGTGAGATTGATTCACCTTTCACTACACCCTCTGAGGCCAGACACCCGTCCCTCATGCTTCAGTACCTTCCCTATATGAAATGTAGGATTCACCATGGGCGTTTTTGCTTCGTAGAACAAACAGTGCTGTGATAACCACAACTGCAGTTGAGATCGTCAAACGGCATACAGCAATCTGAGCTTTAAAAGGAAATGGGCAGACTTCTGAAAAAGCAGATAACTCACAGCACAAATATCCACTGAGAGAGGCTTCTGCATTGATGAGGCTTCACTGACAGCGCAGGAGCTAACCCCTTGCTACCTTCAATCCTGTCTGCAGAGAAACCTCTGTTCATGGACTTCGCCACCAGCTGGAGAGGTGAGCCCAGGTGAACCTCATGACGTTCAACAAGACCAGGTGCGGTGTCCTACACTTGGGACAGAACAATCCTCACTGTCAACACAGGGCAGAGGAGGAGCAGATAGAAAGCAGCCCTGTGGAAAAGGAGGTGTGCTGGTGGATGAGAAGCTGAACTTGAACAGACAGTGTGTGCTTGGGGCCCAGAAAGGCAGTTGCATCCTGGGCTGCATGAAAAGAAGTGTGGCCAGCAGGTCAAGAGATGTGCTTCTGCCCCACTACTCTGCTTTGGAGTCCTGCATTCGCTCTGGAGCTCTCAATACAGGAAGCATACAGACCTGATGATGGAGCAGGTTCAAGAGGACCATGAAAATGATCAAAATGATCAGGGGGGTGGAGCAGAAGACAGGCTGACAGCACTGGGGCTCTCCAGCCAGAGAAGAGAAGGTTCCAGGAGGACCCAGTGACCTTCCAGTACCTGAAGGGAGCCTACAAGAAGGCTAGAGAACTGTTTAAAAGGCCTGTAGAGAAGGGTAGATTTAAGCTGGATGTTAGGAAGAAGTTAGATAGCATGATGGTGGTTGAACCACAGGTTGCCTAGGGAGGTAGCTGAGGCCCCATCCATGGAGATATTCAAGGTGAGACTCAACAAGGCTCTGAGCAACCTGATCTAGATCACATGACTGTTGGAGGTCCCTTCCAATACAGGCCATTCTATGATTCTATATAGGAACTCATGTTTAGAGTCAGATGGTAGTCAACAGCTCATACAGGTTTTGTTTTGCGAGTCCCTTTGATGTCTAAGAAAAGCAGGCCAAATTACCTTTTGTAAATCAGCGCTTGTATGAAGAGCTGAACAAAAGATGCTATTCATACCTCAGGTGCCTGTTTCGGTGTAGACAGTGTCACTTCAAAAAATACTTAAGGACCATCAGTAAGATACTTGAGGACCACCAGAGATAAGCCTTAGACTTGTAGTCAGTATACTTAGTGGATGTGTATATTCTTCATTCACCTGTTTTTATGTGGGTTTACCTTTTTGATCTATAAAGTGAATGACAAGACTCCCAGTTAGAGCTAGCTTTGCAGGAGCTAGCTCCCAGCTTTGAATAAAGCTGTAATAGAGAAATACCTCGACCTTGTGTGCGTTGGTAAAGCATTCTTAACAGTTAAGATTTAATATTTCAGCATAACTACCTTTTACAGACATATCTAACTTTCCTGTCTGCAAGACTAAGCTACAAAAACTCATCCCAGATCATTTCCTAGGGCTTCACATTATGATGGACCTTACAAAGCCAGTTTAGTAGATATTTGATGTTAGGCAAGGAATGGAGGTATCAGGTGGTGTCACAACTGAAGCAATGGAGTGAAGCTACCTAAAAGTGGTTCAAGAAAGAAAATTTGGAAAACCCTAGCTACAGATTATCTTCATTTAACTTTTCTCAATGCACAAGTTATAGCCTGTAGTACATCCCTTATCCAGTTTATATCCTTTGCTTGTTCATGTTACCATGCTATAAAACACCTCTGACAAGCAACACCACATACGACAAATCTGTGCTTTGCTTTCTTAAGGGGAGTAGACATTAGGAAAGGCTATTAAAACCATTCTTTTGTTTTACAAGGAAAAGGAACTGAGAAGGTGAAGAATGAAGATGAAAGAGACCATAAAACACTATCTGGTTTCCTTGGTTCCTAGGTCAGATGGCCTGTCACCTGCCTGCTCCTGATGACATCAACCCACTGACTCCTCTGGTTCCATCCAAACTGAGCAAGCGGAGGAAAGGAGGAAGAGATACTTGCCAGCTTTTAAAACGTAGAAAGCACATCACTGAGTAATCTTAACCTTCAAAATCAAGTTGCTGATTGCCATTGTCTCCAGAATCAGCAGCTCAGATACACCAGTAACCTTCATGGATTCTTAATATAATTAATATATTCTTAATTCTTCATATAAGTATTGTAAATCTTTATACCTGATATCAAGATTTAAAGTAACAAAAGCAAGTATCTGTAAAAATTCTGCTCTCTTCATGCTGTTTTCTCATCCTCATAGCAAATAAAAACAATACCCAGCTGTCAAACATTACTACTGCCTATCTTCATGTGTGTTAACACAGCTGCAACCAACAACAGTGACATGGACAGTTGATCCACTCTAGAATGATGCTAAGAACCAGTATTGTAGAGCATCTACATCTCTCACATATCCATCTCTGCACGTAGGCCTGGAGGCTGAAGCTCCACTTTCTTTGGGACACACCACATCCTGAGACTTTGACCCAGCAGGAGAAAAGACCACAAGGCTCCCTTCCTCCTCTAACATAGGACAAACCTTGCATCAGGTCACTTGTCATTTCATATTCATCTTGCTGATACACCTTTGGGATTTTCAAACACATCTTACCCCTTCCTCCTTAACTGATATTGCAGAGAATACAGTCATAAAGGAATAAATTTCTCAAAGAGCTCCAGTAGACCAGCCTCCAAAATTCAGCCCTTTTTGGGGCTGAATGTCCACCCCACACTCCTGTAGCAGCTCTGAGAAGTATCTAGTACCAAAGAGAATAAGCTTCCGCCACACTTTCACCCTCAAGCTTTCAAAATACAGCGGCTTAATGAACCTCAAGCTGCACAAGGTTTTATGGTTGATATGCTCCTTGCTACAGCAGGCTACAAGTTGGATCATCAAAAGCATAAAGACAGTTACGTACCGCTGAGGGCCACTGTCGTGGCGATTCTGTTTTCTTTGTGCAAAAGGAAAAAATGTGACTCAGCTCTCTCAGATCAGCCAAATCACTCAGATATTTCTACAAAAGAGGTGTCTAGGCAGACCATCGTTACAGTACTAGTACTCCATTTCTCTCTCAACACATAGAAAAGACAAAAATAAAACACACCATTACACACTGGATTTGATTTGCAGGCTCCAGCTCACAGACATTAAAGTTGTAATCTAACAACAATCTAATCTCCCAAACCACACTGGATGAAAACACACATGTGAACTGTTTTTCAATATATGCTTCCCTTGAACAGCCAAAGCAACAGTATAAAATCGCAGAAATCCCCTCTACGCACGCAGTCCATAAAATGCGAAGGTCGTCCCAAAGCAAAGCAAAGCAACCTTGACTGATTGCACAGGCTGAAAAGTTGCAGACTGTCCTTCTCAAGGGCAGCTGCCCACAGAAGGTGGGGAGGGAGAGGAGAGTGGAAAAGCAGATGAAACGTCCAACGCAAACTTTGCAACACTGCTTTATCAGGTCAGTTTCAAGGCTCAGCGTGGTTGCCCAGTATTGGCATCACTGTGTATAAAAATCTGCCAAGTAATCATTATCCAGCCATGGCTTCTTGCCTTCCAGATTTTGATTTGTGCAGAACTGCCGGGGTCATTGCAGCTGTCTACGAACGGTTTGTCCACCAGAAAGAGATACCAGAGGGACTTCACCCCCCCCAACACCCCCCCAAACACAATGGTTTTCTGTAGTACTTCCTCAGCATGAAGTATCGCCATACAAAGACAAATCGCCACTCCAAGCCGTGAGTACCCTGTTTAGATGTATTTTAAATATATTGTAACACTGAAACCTACTCAATGACACAAGCGAGATCAGATTTCACTATTTCATGATAAAGCAAGAAAAAAGAAACTAAACTTACAGGTTTGTTAGTCCGCAGTTTCTCCGTAGCACTCTGTACAGCACTGAACTCCAGTGCCTGAAGCAGTAACTTGACCTCTCTGGGAAGGTGGGCAGTATCATACAAGCTGAAACACTAGAAACGTGCATAATTATGCTGGGCATTTGCCACGCATTCTTTCATCTGCGAACCAGTATGAATGGAAAAGTGGCACTGACACTCCGGGCTTAGATTATGTCCAAGTTATCAATTAAGAAAATGTTTCACAAGGCCCTAAGAGAACAGAGCTTTTTTTAGTGTAGGAGACACTTCCCTTGGACTTAAGCTGTGCCTGCGTTAAAGACACAATGACAGTGCTGCCAGCTCAAAGCCAAGCAAGCAATGGGCTACACTCGGCATTTTCAGCTCTCTTCCCCACCACTGACAACATAGGCAGAAACTTTGCTCTCCTCTGACCTCACACTCATTGCACCCATTCATGCAGCACTGCTAAGATGCCTGCTAGGGCATTTAACTACAGCCTGCCATTAATACAAGCTGGACTTGATGATCTTAGAGGTCTTTTCCAGCCTAAGTTCTATGATTCTGTGATCATCCACAAACTCTCGCACGAGATGCCTCTCCTAAGAGGCCAGTTCAGTCCCTGCCTGCTCCTCAGCAAACCAAGCACACCTATCCAACCAAGGACTTTTAGCAGAAGCAGTCCATCCATGGGGCTGCTTGGAATGAAAACATGACTGGAAGGCCAAATGGGACAAATGAACAAAGATACCACCAGCTTGCTTATCCTAGCTGTCCCAGCAACCACAGCTCACGTCATGGCTGCTTATGCTTGTGCCAATGTCTCCTTCGTATCAAGGATACGGAGTGTTCCCTGTACGTAGCCTTCTCTTCCTTTCAAGGAAAGCAGCATTCACTTTCTAGATTTTGGGTGTCAGAATGACAAGGCAGTGAAACACCACATCATGCTAATATTCACAGCTGAAGCCTAGCAAAATACGCATTTTCTGAACTTTAAGGCTAGAGGAAAACAATTTGATTTTTTTCAGAACAAGGAGAGCATGCAGTTCCCAAAGGTAGATGTGTAACTACACACTTTTCCTTTTATAGCGTTGTCCTTTTCCTCACCTCAAGACCTGACCACATTCCTGACCAAGTGAGAGGCAACAACATCTCTAGTTGCTATGACCCCAGCTGACTGTGAACTTACTTTGATACACTTCCAGTGTTACCAATTCAGCCCACCAATTCCGCCCAGGTGCTTGCCTGAACTCAAAGAGGTGTGGAATACATAACATTTATTCCATCTAATTCCCAATGTACTAGGGACATCGCATTCATCCAGAACACTGTTCCAGCAGGCACATGAATAATCCTAAAATAATTATTCTGGTTTGTACTTCAAGCAGCCAAACTTCTTTTCCATCTATTTCCCTTAATTATATACTTCCAAAGCCTTTGAAAAATTATAGCAATGCATGCAAGTACCTCCTCACAAATACAAGTCAGATTTTGCAGTTGCAAAGATCTATACTACCTCACTATGCAGAATAACCATATAAACCAGGGAACCTTCCTGAACATGTTGCTGTGTGATCTGTTCTAGGAGGACCTGCTTGGGCAGGGGGCTTGGGCTAAATTGTCTCCAGAGGTCCCTTCCAAGCCCTACCATTCTTTGATTCTGTGAACATGATTTGCTACAATGATCACACAGAATGTAAAATAGAAAATTTATTCCACATACCTGAAGTCTCAAGTCATTAAGGCAACATGCACAGAACTTGCTGCAGGGTTGGCTTTGTTAGTTTAAAACCTGCTTTTGCAAATACTGATGTATTCACAGGTCAAGTCCTGCATACTTTCTTACATGTTTCTGAAAACTGCAGGCAGCTTTATTTTGAAGTTACTCTCCCTCTTCCGCATAACCTAAAAATCAATTAAAAGATAACAAACCCTCTTGAAGCTTTGCCAAAATTATTTATTCAAAATATATTAGTTATGTGATAAAATGTTTTAAGTGAAACAAGAGTGGATTGCAACAAAAAGATGAATTGACGTGTCTTTCAGCACAGAAACTGCTAACGGAGAAAGACCCGGTTTGCACCAAATCCCCGTTGGAATCATTTAATTGTCACTATGTAAAAACCGGAATTTCTCAAGTCTCTGATGGTATTTGTTTTTCCAGTAAACACAAGAAAAGGGACAAGTCAACACCATACTTTCAGGATTCCAATTTGGAAGTGGTTTGGTAACAACCATCCCCAAGTAATTCGCCTGGAAAAGAGCTGTTGGAGTGAAGTGCTAATTACAGCTTGACAGTTAAGCTGCTCCTACTTTGTTCACAAAACCTAGACAAATAACTTATCTATGAATAGACCTGGGGGCCCTCCACAAAGGGCTTGCTGTATTCTACTGCAAGCTTAAGCACATTACATAAATATGTGGAGTTCCCACTAGAAGAGTGAACACCTCCTCCCTGCCCTGCAGTGACAGTCTTCATGACACTCCTATCCAGTGACAGCAGTAAAACGTTACATAGAAGGGCTTCCATTAAAAAAAGTTATCTATAGCTTTTCTATACATAAAACTAGGGGAAAAGGGGAAATTCAGGCGCATAAACAGGTTTTCTAATCCTCTTTATCAGCACTTCTGAGAAAGTGCCATATCAGTAATAAGAGCCTGTTTACAGAAGGGTTGGAGACTAGACTGCTCTGGGACAAAACAGCGGTAAGAATCAGATATGTTCTTCTTCTCCCTGAAGATGCAGTCCAGTCTGGAAGTGCTCTGAACATCCAGAACCTAAGACAATGCTAAGAGATCTTGGTATATTCAGACACCTCAGCAGACCAAGAGAATAGAGAAAACCACTGAGACACTGTAGGGAACGTAAGCATCTACAAAGTCTCCCAGATATGCTGACCATGCCAGGGCTCATTAATCATTAAACCAGTCCCTCACAATGCTGCAGACACCTTGCTACCACATTTCAAGACACGGCTGGATTTGAGCTAGCTGTGTAAGTAAAGGTCTAACGAGGGGAAAGGATCACAGTTCTCTCTGATGCTTTCCCTAAAGCTCAAAACCAGCAACATCAGCAGCACCCTCAACTTAGGCTGCGAGCCTAGCCACTGGGCCATTTTTAATGTGGTTGTTTTTCAAATCTATAGAGAAACTGTACCTTACTGTACATTTCAGAAACTGCGTAATAGGTGCAACTTAATTACCTCAAAACATCCCCTTCACAAAACTAAGGAAAAGTTAGTTTTTTCTCTTCACTGCAGCTCCACAGGAGAGCACTGAAAGGCAACAGCAGACAACCATCTACGAACTGTCACATTTTATTCCAATGAGTAATAATTACGAGGTTTAAAAATACACAAAATCCATGCATATGTTAAACATGAAAGAAACTGTCCTCAAGAGCTAGATGCTCCGAGATCACATTTCAAAGCAATGCATTATCATTTGGTTAATCTTTCAGGAGAACCAGCATGGGGATTCTGCTTCAGTGTGATTAACACAGGAATTCCAGCCTCTCTGTTGTGACCTTCCACAGGAACCTCAGGGGTCAAGGGGAGCAGGTTGTATGTATTATGCAAATATATCTGTATCAACAAAGACCTTCTCTAACAATAGGACCAATAACAAGCTGGGGGGAGGTGGGAGGAATCTCACCTTATATGTACACATGCCACAGAACAGCTTCAGTTATACAGAAGTATAACCTGTTCTGCTTCTGTAGTTCTTACTGTTCTTACTTCAGAAGTAAGACCTGTTCTAAACTTATTCACAGAAATCATATTTTTGCTACGCAGCTGTGTATACACACATAGATTTTCTTCCACGTTTTATTATCAACAAATTCCCATATTCAATGAAAACAGTAAAAAAAAAAAGAGTACTGTTTTCCTAGAGATAAAAAGATAATTAATGAAGTGCTAAGCAGAGAAAGAGTAAGTTTATGGGGAAGGTGTTGTGCCATTTTCCTCTAGAGCCACATCACAGTAAAACCTTGGTGAAATCTGACGAGCGTAAGAGCAAGCTTGCAGTGACAAGGCTGGTTCTTGTCCCTTACAATGAAGCCTGCTCCCTCCCCGAGCACCTTTCCTCATTCTGGCCGACAAGGGCTGTTTCACTGGAAGGGAGTAAGGAGACAACAACAACCCCCTCTACTCTGCAGAAACCTTGGGCTCTATGAGAACAGCTGGAGAAAATGTAAACTGAGCCACACTCAGCTGGGCATAAATACCCTCAAGGGTGTCCAGCATTAAGTCATGAAAAAGAGATCATCACATGATTTTTTTCTCCTTGTCCTTACTCTTTGCTATCTGAGATGAGTGAAAGAGGATACCAGCTAGCATTCAGGCTGCTAATTAATTCTTCCTTACCCAGGCACCGCAAAGCTTCTGGATGCAAAGTAGCCGCTTACCTAGGCACTTGATAAGGCTTTAAGGGAAACAGGGTTTGTCCTGAAAAATACCCTGAAGAGAGACACAATTGAAACGTTTTATCCATCAGCAGCAAGGAAAGACTAAATTATCTTAAAGGTCTTTTCCAACCTAGGCAATTCTATGATTTAGGAAAGAAAAGCAGCATCACTCTTACCTACATTACTTTAAAGATGGTTAAACTTCAGAGCACCCACTTAGGCTGCACAGCAATTTTGAGGAGAGGTGACCATACTAAAGACACAGATGCTTTCAAAAGGGTGACTTCACATGAGGAAGAGTTCTCGTATCATCTCTTAGGTAAAGAAATAAACTACTACTGAATAAGTTGCAGGAGAGTAAAAACTTCTCATTGAAAGGTCAAGACCAGAATGTGGACTTCAGGTGATATGCAAACTAACAACAGGCACATACAGCTGCTACTGCTAAGGAAGCAGGATTCTATTATCTTAGGTTCTCAGGTACCCTGTACCAAGAGTTCTTTGAAAATAGCAGTAAGACAAGAAAGTAGTCAGAAAGAGTAATGCAAAAAGCACCAAAGGATGCCACAAAGGTATTTCAATACAGTAACACTGAGGATCTCAAGCTTTATGGGACAAGCCTAGCAAGGTTGCTCTGTTAGTACTATCACAGTACAAACAGGAGAAGTCCCAACAGCAAGAGTTAAACTCCTGTCTGTCGGCAAGCAGATGGAGTCAAGTATCATCTGAAACACCTACAGCTCAGCTGTAGCCTCTTGCAGTGCCAAAAGGATATCGCAATCATTAAAACTTTGAAAAATAAATCCACCTGCAAACACAAAGATCTGGAAATCTAAACAGGTTTCACTCTTTTCAGTATTTATGACTGACTTTTTTCAGCTATGGTACAAAGCACAGAGTTATTTAAATTAGTGGGGTTTGAGTTTTTTTGATGAGGCAGGACAAGATATAAAAACATGCAACACTCAAAGTAGCTCTTCTCTCATCAGCCTTTTCCACTTACATTTAAATGCTCACAGCACTATCTCTCTTCACTTCCTCCTTCTACCTAGGGCAGTGAGTGCACCAAGACCACTAATCACAGTGGACAGGTACAAGTGGGCAACAGCCCAACCGGACAAACACAGATGATGGAATTATTTTATGTATATATATGCACATATATAAAATACATAAAGTTTCCATCTTTACCATGGCACACAAACTTCATTGAAATCTGAGAAGCAGGAATGTTTTGCTTGGTTTGACTCTGAAGACACCTGCAGTTCAATCTCAGGTGTGCAATTCAGAGCCAAGAGCAAAACAATGGAAATGTCAAGGACTACAAACTTTCTTGAACATTCCAGATTTTGCTCTGAGCGAACGACAGGAATACTGCTTGTTTTGTCATCTTTTTAAAGCAACGCTAGTGCAGACTAATCACTAGTTAGTTACATACAAGTTACATAGCTAGTTCTAATATACAAGCTCCTCTTTCATGGTCTGACTGGCTTCAAGTGCTTCCTCAGAAAAACAGCCTGGAAGAGGTTGGCCAGAGGACCCTGAAGACGCAGACAGGCTGGATCAGCAACAGGGGTGGCCAGAAGCCAGACTGGGTAAGCAGGAATTACAGAAGTATTCCAGGCTTAAAATTGAGGGCAAGTCCTTCCCTATTTGAAACGAACACATTAATGCATGCATTCCTTCCTTTTACATTGCAGTTGTGTCTCAAGCTGTTGCCAGATGACTCAAGTTTGTCACTGATTAACAGCTCATTTCAAGTCTTTTCTGTGTGCTGCATTGCAGTTCCACTCCTATCATTCAGGCATCCTGACACCATCCATTTCTTACAACTCTGCCCTCAGGTGTACCGGACAAATACCGGCTCAAAATCCCAGAGTTAACTATGTACCAGCGACACAGTCATGCAGTATAAGTACAGACCTTTCACATCTCCAAAAAGCTCTGCAGGCAGCACAGCAGAGCTGTGGTCTTGCTGTCATCCTAGATTTCCAAGCATGAAGAGACTAAGCTGCAAATCAAGAAGAGATTCTTCTCTCAAGAGAAAGCTCTGCCTGCTCAGGTACCTGCAGATACCTGGTAGATACCAGGAGCTGGTAGACATCTGGACCATTGTGTAGTATACCACTTGTTTCTGGAAACTGGGGCCTGGCCTTGCCACCCACTCTGTGACTGACAAACATGGCACTGAAATCAAAAGGACAAAATAAGATACTTCAGGTTTTGATGTATTTCATTCAAATTAAATGATTTTTTAAAAAAAAAAAGAAAAAAGAAATTACCCTTTTACTACATATTGAAGACACAGTACATACCAATCCTTGGTAAGTACTGGGACTGCTGTCTTAAATAGTCACCTAGAGTTATGTGGACAGAAGGCAGCACTCCCTTAGCAAGCTTTGCTGTGGAGGATGCTGAAAGGTGATGCTCTCCAGCTGGTATATTACTGCCTTTCACACTCTGACCC
>JAOXOE010047245.1:0-36653 GCA_028565055.1 Phoeniculus purpureus | reverse complement strand
GCGCCCGCCGCCGTCCCGCCTCTCCCGAGCTGCTGCGCTGCCGCCGCCGTCTGGCCCTCGCCGCCCTGTCCGGGACCGGCGCCGCTGCCGCCGCGGCTGCCGTGGCCCGCCGCAACGAGCGGGAGCGCAACCGCGTACGGCTGGTGAACCTGGGCTTCGCCGCGCTGCGCCAGCACGTCCCACACGGGGCCGCCAGCAAGAAGCTGAGCAAAGTGGAGACGCTCCGCTCCGCCGTCGAGTACATCCGCGCCTTGCAGCGGCTCCTCGACGAGCACGACGCTGCCGCTGCCGCCGCTTTCCCCGCTCCCGTCGGGGAAGGAGGCGGCGGCGGCGGCGGCGGCTACTCCTCGGCTTCGCCCTCCTTCGCCTCCTCCGTGCCCGGCTCTCCCTGCTCCTCCGAGGAGAGCGGCTACGAGGCGGCGCTGAGCCCCGACGAGCGGGAGCTACTGGACTTCACCGGCTGGCTGGGGAACTGCTAACCCCCGGGAGGTGAGCGGGGGGACAGGAGAGCGGCCCGCTGTCCCCCGGGGAAGCGGGGCACGGACCCACCGGGACTGTGTGCTCCTCTCTCCGTAGCGCCCCCCGAATACTCAACCCCACCTCGGCGAGACCCCGTGGTTGCTGCTGCCGCAGGTTCACCCGCCGTGGCCGGTTTGCGGGAAGTGCAATGTTGTAAAGGAGTGGCGGGGCACCGCTCTTAGAGTCCGCGGCTATCGACGGAGAGGAGGCCCGAGAGACCTGCACTGACTCCCTCACTCCCCGCTACTGCTCTGGAGGGGCAGGGGTTGGGGGAAAGAACTGAAAATCACTCAATGTTTCCTTGTCGCTGGAGGGGGAGGGATGTTCTTATCATGTCAGATTCTATTTTATATGTCACTGGAACTGTCACTGGGAACACTGGTGTATGAAGACTTATTTTTGTACAACAAGTCTTAGAGAAAAGGGGTGAGGAGATGGTTCTATTTTTAGCAAGTCCTATTCCCTTGTTCTTGAACGCTGCCGGCTCGAATGTTTGGGGAATATATACGGTTTAGATATGAAAAGATTAGTTTTTTCTCTCTCCCAACACTTTAGTAAAAGATTGTAAATTTTTTTTGTCTTAACATGGTGTCTGAGTTTGCCTGGTGTGAAGGTTCACTGCTCTGAAAACTGAAGTTCTTAGTTTGGGTTGTTTGGTTGTGTTTTTTTTTTTTTAATATATTGAAGGCATTTTTGTATGCACTTGCTAGGATTTCCTAAGTTGTACATATGCAGTTTTTAAAAGAGTACCCTATTTTATGTAAATTGACTTTATAAATAAAAGTGTATTTATAAATGGCTTCAGGGCTGTAACATTAATGTATTTGTGAGAAATGCCCAAGGTAAGCCCTGCTTGAGGGGGGTTAATGAGCAATATAGTAGAGTTCTCCTGGACCAGGTTTCATGGGCAGGAGGGAACAAAGAGTAGTACAGCATAATCTCCAGGCATGGGTTTGGGTTGTTTTCCCTGTGAAGTTTTAAGAACTTGGTGCAAGAGATGGTATATGGGGAGATACAGGTGTGTGTAGGAGACCAGGCAGGTTCTGTGCTGGTCACTCCTTTCCTGGCCGTGCAGAAGTGCTGCAGTGCTTTTGCTCCCAGTGATGGGAGTCACAAGAAGGTGAGAAGGGAGCAGGTATCTGCAGTTTTTGTCCTGGCTCTAGGGAGTTTACATTGAGGTGCCTTTATAAAGGGCAGCAGCATCTCTGAGAGCAGTGTTATCACTCAAAAACCAGACAATCAACAGCATCCTGTGCTGTGCTGCTCCACCTTCAATTTGCAGGTACACCTGCTGTACCCGAAGACTACCGCTCCTCTTGAAAGTATTGTCCTGTGCTCTGTCCATTATTTCTGGGCTCATACTACAGTTGAGCCACAGGTAAGACAGATTGCTGTGGAATAAAACATGGTAATGATGGCATGAAAAGCTATTTCTTCCCTTCAGTAGCTCTACTGAATGTTACTAGTTGAGCAAAGCAAAGTGGGTTGGTCTGTAGAATATGCTGAGTGAACACAAAACAGAAAGGGTTATTAAAACTGACCTACTTTACAGGGGCTGTGTGTATAATCTCTCTTCTGTGCTGGTACAAGGAAGGCAGGAGTCTGCAGGAATATGATAGCCCAGCAGTCCCAAGTTTAGTAATTGCAGTGGGTGCTCTATAATCCTTTGGAATATGCAGGCTCCAACAGCAAGCAGCAATTGCTCCAACAGGCAAGTAGCCTGTGAGCACGAGCAACTTGTGCAAATTGTGTTTCAGGTTCATCCCCTAATCAAAGTTACTCTAATAGTCTATTCCTTTGAAAGGCCCTGAGAACCTAGTGCTTAATAAATTTCTTGCGAAGCTTCTGTCCACGGTGGCTCTTCAATAGCTCCACAGGTAGGAGTGAAAGCTGTGAGCTGACCTAGGTGTTAATTGATCTGCTACACTAGGCAGCAGCAGATAGAGCTGCTGGGGGGATACAGTACCTTTGTCCAGTGGGGTTTAGAGGCCTTCGTCTTCTCAGATGACCTCCAAAAAGTCAGTCAGGCATATAAACCCATGTGAATTCCCACACACTTATTCTCTGCCTAAAACAGCAACATGCCATCTCTACCAGCAATTCAGTGTCTGTCTGCACAAGTGTCCTGTTACGACAGGATGCATTTGTTCAGCGGGTTTTACTACTGCTTGGCAGGGTGTTTGTTTTCCTTCCTTAGGAGCCCTGATCATTTTAATATTTGAAAAAGAAGTTATTTGGCTCTCAGTCAAATAACTCTCAGCATCATTACTAGGTTCAATCAGATCACCCAAGATACTCTTGCACCAACATTAAAGAGCAGCATCAACTGTGACTGTATTGGCAAGAAATTAATATGAACAATTTTCACTTAAGCAATATTAGAAAAAATTAAAAGCTTAGTCAGCATCACAAGTTGCCTTAGTGCTGTCAGCCAGAACTAAATAGAGGGGAAATTGGGAATGTACAACTTACTTTGAAAAATAAATCCAAGGTAGTCTTGAATCTTCCAAACACTTTCAGGGCATTAGGATTTATGCCTGGTTCAGAAACACAGTAAGGACAGAGGGATTTCTTTCCCCAGCCATGGTGATGACAAATCACTAGCAGATTCTCAGATTAAGCTTCCAAAGAGGCCATGCCAGAGAGAAGAGTATATTCTGTGATTCTGTGAATCTTTAAAGAATGATTAGTAAGGATGCAAGATGGGTTCTTTAGCAGCTGCAGAGACAGTAGGTACTTCAGCCAGGCCAGCTCACTCTTCAGCAGCCATCTGAAGACTACTTGGTCCAAGTTAAGACTCCTACTTCTAAAGCTCACACCTAGACTTCTGCTCCATTTGTGCAAAACAGTGCCAGAGCAAAGACTTGGAGAGGAAAGCTCTCTGACTGTGGAAGTCACCAGTAAGCAGCAAGAGTGTCACCAGATCTGCTTTCTCTGCCAGGTGCTTCCCCTGCCTGTGGATCCACCTCCACATGACAGTGAGAGAGACGTCTCCTTCAGTGTCTGGCTTAGCTGCCATTGACCAAGGGCTGCTATGCAGGCTTCCAGGAAACATGGATGTCTGTCTAAACTGCTACCTAAAACACTTATGACAGAGATGGGGAACATCTCTGATGAGAACATAATTTCTCTTTGGATGTGTGACTAGAAATTCAATCATTTTTTGTCTGAACCACAAACAGCTCCTCAGGGAGACACAGACCCAGTCCTGAGGTACAGGGTCACAGGAGTGTCAGATGGAATTAACATGCTGAGGAATTCTGACAATTAAGTAAAAAAAGAGAAAAAAAAAAAAAGGCTGCAGCAAGTGGAGGGCACCAGGAGGCACAAGAGTGTCAATAGGCAGCTACAAAACACACTTGGGTAAACCTCTCATACCTGTACCCACCAAGCGGTTCCCATTTTCCTCAGCCACATTTCACAGGTCAGACATGTCTAATGAAGCAGAAACAAGTTGCAGAACAATGTCAAGATTAGCTGCTCCCTCCCTGGGGTTAAATAACCCTTCAGTTTTCAACCACAGTCCCATCCTTTGCCATTTTGAGCTGTTCAGGCTGCAGCTATTCTTGTTACCCAAAGCATGTGGTAAGAACTGTTCTTTGCAGTGCACCATGTATTACCCTTCTATGATTCTATCCTGGAAGTGTTCAAGACCAGGTCGGGTGAGGCTTTGAGCAACCTGGCATAGTGAGAAGAGTCCCTGCCCGTGGCAGGGAATTGGAAATGGATGATCGCTAAGATCCCTTCCAACCCAAGTCATTCTATGATTCTGTGATTATTGCAGTATAGCATTGAAATGATGCTGCCACTCCTCATGGGTGTTCTCGGGTTTAGCTCCACAGCTACACATCTTCCAAATTTCTCCATCGTTTATAAAAAAAAGGGGTATTTTGTCAGAAGGGTTTACACAACTTGCTTGATGGTCTGTGCACCAAAAGTAGTCCTATGAAGCTGGCATGAGGGTGCCCTGCGGCATCTCCATGGCAGGGTGTCATTGCTGGTCCTTCTTGCAGGACAAGTGACTGTAGCAGAGCCCTGGCACTGCAGGGGTCTAAAGGAGAGAGACCTCTGAGCACATTAAGAGATAAGAGCCCAAGGGGAGAGGGTGGGGTTTTTTTTATTCCTACCAGCAGCCAACATCAGCTTTACCACAGATCCTCCCTCAGAGAACAGTTGGTGTCAATTGTAACAGCTCGGTTTTACATTAACACCTCCAAAGATCTTGTTGCAAACCAGGCTCGGCAGGCAGCCGGGAGAGCTTCTGTGCATCAGCTTGCCTCGCCTCAGTCTCCCTCCGTATCCTGGCACAGCAGCCGGCAGGAGAAGACTCGTCTCGCCAGCTTTTGGAGAGCGTACCAGTGCTTCTCGCCTGCCATGGTTTGTGGGCAGACGGCTGTGTGCTGGGACTAGTCCCGAGGTCACTGCACTCTTTTCATGCAGGTCACAGAATAGCCAGCTGACAGGAACGATTTTCATTCATTTCTTATCTGGATTGAATGGGGGCCAGGAGCCGGGAGCGTGCGTAGTTTGGAGGGAAAGGCAGCCCCTTCAACAGCCACTGGCAGGCAGAGCTGGCCTGGCTTAGCCCCATTTGGGAATTGGCCAACAGGGGTTCGGTTTTATTCCCAGAAACTACCAGCAACAAGGCAAAGGTATTCCTGGGAGTAATGGGACGAGCAGTATTAAAAGATCACCAGCTGTAATCACAACATTGGACACTTAAAAGACTGTCAGGCAGTGGGGACACCATGAACCTCCAGCTTCCTTGGAGCCCTAGGCAGGCCCTGGCACACAGAAACAGAGGAGCTGTGCCAGGTGCTTTCAGAGCATCCTTTGGGACCTCACCACAGGCCTTCCCAAGCCACTCCCTAGAACTTGATCATCAGATGCTGCTGTAGCCAAGTCTGAGGACACAGGGTGGTTTTACACTTACAGTGTTCAGTCCTTTAACTGATTCAAGTAATTTCTTCCATCCATGATTTTCCTTTAATAAAGATCTATTGAGGAAGATTAAAGGTAGTAGAAGAATGAGAGAACTGGCGTAGCTAAAGCTATTCCCAGTAAGACACATTGCTTTGTACCTCTGCTGTCAACCACCATCAAGAGGGAAAAAGTGCAGGAACATCAGCATTCTTGGCTTAGGAAAAGAATGGCAAAGCCAGCCGAGACTGGGACTTCTGTTGTATTTTAAACTGGGATTTTCCCATGTTCTTGAGATTCCACAATCAGACAGACATCATTGTTCGGATCAGGATGAACAATCCTCATTTTCTGCAGAATGCTGCTTGCTCCCTCTCTCCTGTTGTCACTTCTCTTTTGTCCCAGGGCACAACAAGGCAGCAACAAAATAAACAAAGTGACCCATGCAAACTCCCACACGGCTGTGCCCCATGCAGGCGAGGTTTTCTATCCTCAGAGAGAGTACAGTGGGCTACAGCACCGCCTTCCATAAAGGAGCTGGAAAACTCAAGACAATACAGGTATTTCACTTCTGCCCACCTAATCAGTGTTGTTTTACAACAGAAGCGAAGCAAGCAGTCATGCAGAGGAACTGGAGAGTGGTCAGCAGTGGAAGGCACAGTGCATTAAATCAGTAGACAGAGACAGGACTTCAAGTCTTAAGCTGTGACACCGCCCCCCATCTCTACAATTGCTTCTGTTTACAACTACTTTTTAGTAAGATCAGAGACATAAACAGTAGAAAAGGAGAAACTTCTGGTAAAGCAACTGTTTGGCTGCAGAGACCAGGGCAGTGCTTCAAGCATCTACCTTGCTGCTGGAGAAGCCTCAACTCTCTGTCCTCTTGTTCTCCTTTCATCTTCTGGCCTCAGCCCCACCACTTAAAGCCTGCAGAACAATAGTTATCCAGTCACTAGACCCAGTAAATTGTGCTGCTTTTTAAGTTGTTTGTTTTTGTTGGGGTTTTTTTTAAGGGGAAGAAAAACCAACAGAGAGAGGCAGGATAGCCCCAAGGGAAATTTTCTGTTGAAGTCACTGCCAAAAGAATGACCAATTTGTAAGTGAAATGTTGACACTTTTATAACACAGCAAATATCTTTCCCTTGAGTGAAGCACTTCAAGATTTATTTGTCTTTAAATGATGAATTTTGTCAGTATATTAAATACTTGGAGGAAGTGCTGCAATACTGTAAGACATTGTCCTATTCTCTGCTTCACACTTTACACACACAACTCCTTCAAGGCCCCACAGAGCAATCAGAACTATACACAGAAAGAGCAGGTGAAACCCACCAGGTAAATTGAAATTCAGTTTAGAAGCTGTAGTAAATACCATCATCCTTTTACCAGCACAGCTTCTGCAAAGCTCTCCTCACCAATTGCTGTCTCCCACATCCCTAGAACCAGCTTGCTTTCACCATGGGCTTGCTTTCATGGAAGGAAAGGAAGCTAGTGTCAGTGGAAGCAGCTGGTCACCTTGGTGAAGCACCTGCAGGTAATTCCCCACTGAGGGGCTTTGCACTGACCCCATCCCTACTTCCTTGTCCAGGAGACACCTGGAACCAGAGTAAAGTGGGCAATTGAGAGTGCTTGAAGTTTGCAGTGCACACTGACTTTGGGTCTCATTGGAATGGCTGCAAGGATGGGGACTGGGTCGGGATGCACCCTGACATGTCTCTAAACTGTCTCCTTGCCTGATTCTCCCCAAACTCCTCTCCAGCAGCCCACTGGCTGCATCCCTGTGTGCAGCACAGACCTGGGATGCTGCTGAGATATTTTACACCCTTTGGTCTTTGGTCTTGCTAGAGGACAGCCAGTAAAGAGGGGTGAGAGCAGAGAGGCTTTTGAAGTGTGGAGACCACAAAGCTCATTTAGGATGCACACACCACCAAAAAAAACCCCAACCACCAGACAGTAATAACTTCAAACCAGTGCTGACTGGAGTTGAAAACAGCAATGTACTGGCAGAAAAACTAGTGCCTAAGCCAAGTTCAGACGCGGTGTAAGCTGAATTTTACTCTGTTTGTGATGCAGAAGAGAGCTAATAATTGCTAGCAGGCAAGTCTTTCCATTAAGCACACAACTTGTTAAAGGAACCTCTGAGCACTCTTTTAGGCCCAGCACAAATCATAACCAGCCCCCAGTGTGCAGTAAAACCCACTGGAGAGAGCAAGGGCAGCACCCACGTCTTGCAAATCCCGTTGTCTGGTTGGGTTTGAGCAACACAGACAGGATCCTTGGTGGGATCTGTGATATAGGGCAGGAGCTGTACGGGGTGCGTGCATGGCAGAAATCACCCGGAGAAGGAGCAGAGAGCTGGAGAGAAAGAAGAGGAAGAGGGCAGCTGGGTACCTGGACTGGGGGGGAAGGCAAGACTGGCTGTTTGCTTCTGCTGTGTTTGGGGGACAGGACTGGGGATCATTCTTTGAAAATAAATCAAATGGCCACCTGCATCCCACTGCTGCCTTCCCACCCCAGCTTCTCACCATCGTCAGCCTCAACCCAATGAAGCAGCAGCATCACTTGTTGGTGTACCACTGCATCCTTCTAAGGATCCAGTGATGAGGTCTTGTGGCTGCTCTCTTCAGCCACAGCAACCCATGGACTACCCAAACAGCTCTCTGCAAGCAAAAGCCAGATGTCAGCTAAGTGCAAAGTAAATTTCTTTTCTTGTTTGTGCCCCTTTAGATTTGTTATGTTCTATTTTAATAAGAGAAGCAAATTGAGACTTCTGTCAGAGTTAAAACAATTCACTTCAAACATTGCTAGTTAGCACATGACAAAGCCAGTAATGAACTTCCAACCCAGCTCTGAGCTGAGTATTATGGAAGGTGCTAGTTTGCCAGAGATGGTTAAATTCTTTATTTAAAATACACTAAGTTGAGAATTTGTTGCTATTTCCTTTCTCCTGGTCACTATTGTCTGGACTGAGGCTTTTTCCATATAGCAGGGAAAAAGAACAACTCCATAAGTGCAGCATTTGGGTTATAAAATGGACCATTTGGGGGACAGTTTAACGGAACAACTTTACATTCTGAAATTTTCAATGATTTATTGAACTCTCCGAAGTCAAAACATACAACAGACCACACTTGCTGAAGCAAAGACTTTACTATGCATCTACTTATTGTAAAATTTCTGTTTTCTGGAAAATTCGATGAATTATTTCACCAAAGTATTGCACAACACCTGAGCTGGCAGACAAAGCCTGGTCTCTGTCTTAACACAGGGATAGTAAGTCTGTGTTAGGAACTGTGCCCTGTACTGGGCACTGGAAAGGCTTCACCTTGAGTACCGGGGGCAGTTCTGGGCCACTCACTTCAAAAAAGAGATTGATGGGCTGGAGTGGGTCCAGAGGAGCAACGAGGCTGGTGAAGGGACTGGAGGGAAAGTCTTATGAGGAGAGGCTGAGGGAGCTGGGGATGTTTAGTCTGGAGAACAGGAGTCTCAGTGGGGACCTTATAACTCTCCATAAGTACCTAATGGCAGGCTGTAATCAGGCGAGGTCGGGCTCTTCTCCTAGGCAATGAGGGACAGGACAAGAGGGCAGGGCCTGAAGTTGCACCAGAGAAGGTTTAGGTTGGATGTTAGGAAGCACTTCCTCATGGAAAGGGTGATCAGACATTGGAATGGACTGCCCAGGGAGGTGGAAAAGTCACCATCTCTGGAGGTGTTTAAGAAATGACTGGATGCGGCAGTTAGTGCCACAACCTAGCTCATTGAGGTGATTTTGACTCATGGGCTAGGCTTGATGATCTTAGAGGTTCTTTCTGGCCTCAGTAATTCTATCATTCTGTGATTCGGTAAAGTCAGGTGGCCAGCTGAAATCCAGCAGGTTGGAGGAAATGACATGTGTGGTGGGGTTTTGGTTTCGTTTGCTCTCCCAGTGTCTTGACTTGAGGCAGGTAGGACTTCAGATCTCCTTCCTTACTGAGGGGCTAGAAACATAAAGAAGATTCAAGACAGGAATGAACTGGGCACATGAGGGGTAGTGCTCCAAGGGGTAGCCTTCATGCTCAAATTTATGCTTTCAAAGCATCTCAGAGAGCAGGAG
This sequence comes from Phoeniculus purpureus, assembly GCA_028565055.1. NCBI lineage: Eukaryota > Metazoa > Chordata > Aves > Bucerotiformes > Phoeniculidae > Phoeniculus > Phoeniculus purpureus. Next base: position 27,121 of record JAOXOE010047245.1, on the reverse strand, counting down.
TCCATATGGTGTAACAGCCCCAAAAGCCCTGCCATAGGATGGCAGAGGTCTAGCATAAGGGATTGAACTAGATGACCTTTAAATGCCTCCCCAGCCCCAAACATTCCATATGATTTGCAGCACACAGCTTTCACCCGGTGCTGAAAAACCATGCTGAAACACTGACACCATGGCTCGTGTGTATGGAAAGAGTCTTCTTGTAGGGTCCCCAAGCCTGTTTTCCTCTACCACTGCCTTTGGTTTTCCTCTCTCCACCTCTACTTAAAATTAGCCTTGCATCATAGATCACTCCACTTTCTTTCTCAGTGGCTTTATGATGGGAAAAAGCTGAAACCAGGAGGTGGATTGATAGGAGTGAAGGAAAGAAAGAAAATGAAGAAAAGAGAAGAAAGTGAGAGGCTGAGAAGAGAGACAAGAAGGGAAGAGGAACAGGGCAAGGGCAGGGTGGTCTCTGGCGACCCCACATTGTGGCTGGCTCTATCCATCTATTTAAAGGGCCTGGGCTGACTTTTGTCCCAGCTGGGAGAGGTTTTGTTGCCCTTCAGGTTTTGGTGCTGTTCCCTCCCCCTGTTTGCTCCCCCTCCTCTTCCCCCACCATCCTTGCTTTCATCCAGACTGCTTCAAAGTGCCCCTGTCTCCTCAGGCCTTTCTTCTGCATCCCTGGAGGCACAATGTCCCCTTTTGTGGCCACCACCCAGGCAATCTTTTCTACCTCCTTATCCACATCTATCCCTCTGCCCTCAGGTAAATACATTGCAGGGCATGGGGAGGGTGGGAGCTGGGATGGGGAGTGTAGACCCCAGGGGGGCAGATACTCAAAGGAGCACCACAGCAAGGTGAAGATGACACAAGGACATGAGCTTGAGGAAGTTATCAGGCAGTGGTGTGCTTCCATAGCAGACGGAGGTTTAGGCTGGCGTGGCCAAGGTTGCTCATACACACACAGGGGTACTTGGGCCCTGGAGGAGCAAATATCCACTGGGATGGATGGGGAAGAAATATCCACTGGGATGGTGACTGGGGAAGAAAAAACCTACATTTGCTCTGTCTACCCACAATTTATCCCACTGTGCTTGTGGGCTGCTGGCTTCCTTCCTGGGTTTTCTCCCCCTTGCATTTGTTTTGCTTCCATTCTTGATGGTTTATCTGTATTAGTCTCTTTTTCAGTCTCTGCTGGCTTTCGCGGAGCTCAGTCAGCCATCAGGGCTGTGGCCCTGCATGGGGGCTTCACCTTTGCTGGCTGCAGCATATTCTCATGCAATGGGGTCCCTTCTGTGAGCACCACAAACAGCTCCACCCCTCCTCTTTTGCTTCCTCTGGGCACCTGAGAACCAATCCCCTTGTTCCCCTGTGCCAGCCCCTTGCTTCCCACATCTCCAAGAGAGGGATAACACCTGCATCTTGAAGTTTTTAGAGGGGGTATTTTCTTTCAGAAACCTTGAGCAGCTCTCTGCTGTGAACCCCATGGTTCCCAGCCCCCCCTTCTCAGCCTGGCTTGTGTCCCTGAGCAATCTCAGACACTCAGAGACACGATGCAGTGCTCCAGCTGTGAAATCCCACTAAAAGCCCTCATTCTGCATACTTGATGTTCTCAGGCCTTGACACTCTCAGGCCTTGACATTCTCAGGCTGTGCCTCTGGTGAGCTCTGCTCCAACCATGTATGCTGGCTGCCCTGGAAAGCAGGGCTGAGGTGGGCGCATGAACACATGGGGACATGGGAGTGGGCTTGGGGGGCTCACACTGGCTGAGCATCTGCTTGTATTACTTCACCAACTTTGTCTGCAGAGATCTCAGACCCACATGGTGCCCCAAGTTGCCCAAAACAGAGAATTCTTCATCCCAAAGTCCTTGTCTCCATGTGTTTCAGATCCTATTTTGGCTGCCCAAGGTGATACTGTCAGATCCTAAATTAGTCTCTTACAATCTAAATTGAATTTAGACCCAGAAAATCCCCAGATGTTTCTGGTTACACAATAACCCTGGCTCTGCTTCTCAGAGGAGAGAAACGGCAGGATTTTGAAATTCCTTGTTGGTTCATGTTTGCATATAAATGCTGATTTTATCTCTTCTGTACACAAAGTAAACACAAAGCTGTTTTACAATAATGTTGCCGTTGAAACATGCACCCAGGATGGCAAAACAACCCTGACTTAGAGATGTTTCCAGACCCAAGGACCGTGCTTCTTTTCACACAAAGGAGCCGCCTGCTGTGTGATGCCCAGCCCACCCTCATCCCTGGTGATGCAGTCCAGTGGGCAGATTTCGTAAGGCAGGAGCGGGATCCAGAAGTCAAGTGAACTGGTGATGATAAAGGAGGCCAATTCACCCAGGCTGCACAAACCAGCAAGGAAGCCTAAGTGCTGGCTTCCAATGGAGCTGAATTTTTCCACAGACCCTCAAGAGCCAAGGACCATGTTGGAAGTGCCCAGACCCACAGCACTCTAGCAATGATGGCACTCACTCTAACAAGGACTTGTATCCCTTATCTTTGTTTCTTTAATGTTGGTCTACACAGGGACTGTAATTCAAATTAAAATAGGAGCTTCAAGTAAGGTGGCTATTGATGAGTAACTCTCTGGAGGAAAACTAAAAGATGAGAGCTAAAAGATGCTCATTGTGAAAGAACCAAATGCAGGAGCAAAGAGAAAGGAAGAAGAGCTACTGAGAGGAGATGACTGACATAGAGTGAATGAGTTAGCATAATTCTGAATTACAGAACCCCACCTGGGCATTAGGGACATCTGTACTTAAAAAACAACTACGTCCACAAGTCTGACGGTCTTAGTTATGGAAAGAATATCACAAAATCAAAGAAAACCACAATTTCTGATGAGCAGTTCTTTGTCAGTGGATGTTGCAGAAGCTCTATTTGAAAGCCAACAGCCTTTGGTGAAAGAGGCACTTTGAGGTCAATGGGAGGGGATAAAATCCAGCTCAAATACCTCCCTTCGGCCATCTAAGACTGTGGTGTCTACTTCAAGTTAGTCATTTGACTAGTCATCTACTTTAACAGCCCACAAAGATAGAGGCATTTTCGGAGAGCAGTTCATTCTGCTTGCTGTAGGATGACTGTTTGACATGGGATCAACCACCAGGTGATGTCTGTCCCTCCTGATGGCTGTAGGTGGGTCTGTGGTGAGTAGATGCATCAGTTGTAGCCAGCTTTAGGCAGTCATGGGTAGATGAGCTGCCTCCTGCCCTATATACCTGAGAGCTCCTAGAGGGTGAAGCACTTAGTCCTGTGCAAGTAGTTGCTTCTGGAAACGGCATATATTTGGCCCAAAGTTCACTGAAGTTGAGGTTCCTGTGGCCTTTGCATCATGTCTGTACTGACACAGTATCAGAAATGGATCCTGCTTTACTGCTGGTGGCCACCATACCTACCTACAACACAGATCAGACTGAAGAAGTCTACAGCCTGCCCAGTGGCCACCAACTCATCATCTCTCCTAGCTTTTAGTCCTGCTTTGGCATAGGGGTTGGACTCAATGATCTTCAGAGGTCCCTTCCAAGCCCTAACACTCTGTTACTCTATGACCTTTACATGACCTAGATGCATTCAGGAGAAGCTGGGTTTTTCATGTCTGAGCAGCCATAGGGGACTTACATACTGCTGCCTTTGGCACACCTGAAAATGTGACACAGCTCTTTAATGGGAAATGATTTCAAATGTGAACTTGCAGGATATTCCTGTATGAGAAGCCATACTTTTCTTCCCAGTACTTTGGAAAAGTGGCTTAGGGAAAGGAATGGCTTGTGCACATGCTCTTGAGGCACAAGCTCCAGTCGGCAATGGAATGGGCATCAGGAGGTGGGATGAAGATGAGAACGAAGAATTGTCAGATCATTCAGAGACACAACTTGCTCTGAAGCCCCAGTCAAGCAAATTGGACAAGCAAATAATCCCAAGTTCCGTAGCAGAGCTGCCCGAGCACAGCCCACACCTCTGCAGTGAAAAACACAGCTTGCTCTCGCAGCAGAGCCACCGCAGCATGTCCAGCCCTGCTGCAAGCCCTTGCTGTCATGTGCAGTTAATAGTGATGACAATTTCATCCCTACAGGCAGAGCCTCAGTCTGTCTAGAAATGTGATCAGGTAGTCTACCAGCTAGGCCCAGTATGAAAGAAAAAGTGTATTGAATTGTCAGGAATGATAGAAAATGCACATTCTGGTATCCTGCCCCTAAATAGAGTCACTCACAGAATGTCTCATCTGCCCTCGCTGGGTGGCATTTACTACCTTCATTGTTCCTGTAAAAGCATCAGATGGATTTCAGTCCATAAAGAAGTTGGAAACTCTCATAATTGCCTTATGTCTGCGAGACAAGCCCACCCCTAATATGACCCCAGCCCTCCTCCTTGCCAGAATCCCAAACCTCTGTCCCCTGCCAAAACCCACCAGCAATTTCAAAGGGCTGGAGAGATCTTGTCCTTCCTGCGTCTGTCTCTGGCCTTTGCATTACAGGAGGACATGTATAGCCAACACAGCAAATGAAGGGACAGATGCTCTTCTCCACATTTAAAGAAGGCTTACCCTGCTTTTTTTCTGTAGGGGAGCAGATGTGGCAGCTGTATGTCTCCTGAGCTGGCTGGGTGTCACTGCTGCTGTCCTGGCACCCTTTCCCTCTCCCAGCAGCCCCCCTGGTGCCCCTGAGTTAACTCTAGCCTTTCTGGGCAGTGATTAATGGTGCCCATCAATCAGGTCCTGCTGCAATGAATGCGGCAGGCGATTTGCGATTAACCTTGGAGAACCTTGTCCCCCCACTCCTCCCAGCCATCCCCCTCCAGAACCCCCCGCTGAGATTATCGGGTGAAATGAGGCGGGATGCTATGTACTGGGGGCCCTGGGGAACAGGAGTCCCGGTCTTTTCATATTGAAATGGTGAGGTCTCAATCATTCCTTTGAAGTTTATTCTGCAGGGGTGAATAAAACCCCCAAACCCTGGTGTTCTCCTTCAGTGGTGCTGGACTGGGCCAGCTAGGGTTAGTGGCAATTGCAGTGTTGGAAGCAGTCCACTCACCTGCCTCGGTGAGAAGAGAAAGTGTAAAACCATGGGGCAGTTATCAGAGGGGACAGAGCTTCACTTGACCTCTCCCTGTGTTCCTGACCTTGGCTCTGCTAGAGTTCTACTAGCATAGGAGGGTGAAATGCAATCTTTGCTTTCAAGAAGTGATGGCAATCACATTTGAGTTTATGACAATGTTACTGCATGGTTTCAGCTGGGGATGTTCATCTCTGCTGGCGGGTGGACAGGGGAAGAGCTCCCATTTCTGTCTATGTCAAATGCTTGCATTTGGGGTTAATCAGCTGAACCCAGGACAATGCGCTTGCAGACATCGGTGTGGCACGACGCACCTTGCATTTCCAACCTGAATGATTCTATGACAGAAGTGCTGGACCAATGTGAAAACAAGCCTCCTGTGATTTTTTTCCAGGTTCCTGTAAAATGGAACTGGTGCCCTGAGCTTGTCTCAGCCTGAGAGGGCTCCCAGGCACTGAGGTTTGGCACACTGCAGTGGGTTGAGGAAGAAAAGCCGACAAGAACATTTGAACTTCTCCTGCTTTTAACACACAGTGTTTTGCCACCACGATCCATGTTAACGCAGGGTATTTCCTACTTTAAGGTGTCCACGGCCAAAGTTTACACCTCTGGGTGACAAGGTTTGCTCTTCTGCCTGCCTGTGTGCTGGCGGTTCACGGCTGGGGTTGGCATTTCTCAGGCAGGCATGGCTGGTGGTTCGGGGTAAGCATCCAACAGGTTGCCCACTATCTGTGGTGGTGGGGGAACGTGTGAAGTAGCCAGCACAAACAGTAGAGATCAGCCCAGGGCTTGTAATTGCAGGAGGGAAGCTCTGATGGAAGAGGCCATGCCCTGGCAGGTGGGATGACCTTGTCCTTTCCCTCCTCCAGAAGATTTTAGTGCTCCTCATTTGCTTATAATCACCAAGAGGCTGCTGTTGGTAAGAAGTCAAGCTGCACGTGCTCCCATCAGAGGCTCACGTGGCCCTCTTTGGTCTTCTCCCTCACCGATAAGTATGCAAATTAATAAACGAACTGCAATTAATAGCCAAATCCCTTTCAAGAAACAGCCTCATGTTTGAGTATTTCTGAATAGGGTTTCATCCATCGTTTGTCTCTTATTTGAATGTGTATAGTGAACATTTTGAACGGTGCTGTTCCTACAGGTATGTATGTACACAGGTGCAGTCCTGCCTGCACACAAACACTTGTGTGTCTGTTCGATGTTTCGGGAGGAAGAAAGCTCCCCTCACTTCTGGGTTTTGTGGGAGCCACACAGACTAGCACCAGCTCAGGGACTGGCCTCCAGCACTACCCTGTTTCAACTTCTTCCCCGGCTATGCCATCTCTCCCTGTGCTCAAGGGTGCCCCTTGCAGGTGGGCTGATGCCCACCACCAAAGAGCCTGGAAAAGTGAGGCCGAGCCTTGCCATGGACGCAGGGAGGTGGAGCAAGGCAGAGAGGGTGCCTGGCTAATAAGATCTCCCTTCAAATGTTATTAACTTGTATTTGCTGCTGCAGCACGACAGGTGTGGAGGCGCAGGCAGGTAAACACAGCCTGGAGTGGGGCAGCCCGCCAAGTCTGCTTCCTTACATAAATCTCTCCACTTCAAGGTATGCAATTAATCCCGGCTCCAGCCTCCGTTCACCACAGACCTTTCTTTGTACACATGAAATATTAATCACCAGAAAGGACTTTTGCACCTCTGCTATCACTCCTGTTTTGCAGGCTGCTAAAAAGAGGTGTGAGGACTCATGGAGACCCAAGGACGTGGTGAGAGAGGTGGGCTGGCCATGGCATCTCATGGCAGGTATCGGAGCGTGGGCACATATGTGGATACACATGTGCGGGTGTACGTATGTCTCTGCCATGCCACGGTGTGTTGCAGTCCATATGATGTTGATTTTGCCAGCAGATCCCTTTTCCCCTTTCCCCTGAGACAATGGATGTTAATGAGTAACAGCTTCCCATGCTGAGTTTTACAGGGGCTGTTACAAGAAGTTCTCATTAAAAAAACAGGAGGACATCAGGAGTTCCATCAGGAAGCCACAGCCTGCAAGAGCCTGCATGTACATCTGCATCCCTGGTGTCCCTGGGCGGTCAGGCCAGCCGCAGCCCTATCTCCTGCATCTCAGCCAAGGCAGAAGGCACGGCTGCTGGGCCAGTGGAGCCTGCCCACACCACTCCAGGCCTCAGCACCTTCATCCCTGCCTCATTTTGGCAAGTCCAAACCCTTCATTCTGCCCACGATGAGCTCTGCTGAGAAATTCCTCTGGGGCCACCACAGTGTCCAGCTTGGGCCAAGACGCCAATGTGGCCAGGCAGATGAGTTGTCAGGAGCCCCATATTTTCCCTTCTATTTCCTGTTTTTCCCTCCACCTCCACAATGCATGATGTGGACACTTTACTTCTTTCTTTGAACAGACAGCAATGAAACCATAGAAATTACACACTTGCCCAGACCCTAGTGCCAGTTCTGGTGGCCTCTCTGGTCCATACACCCCCAATAAGCCCTGAAACAGAGCAGGGCATTTCTTAGAGGTGCCAAGAATTAGGGTCATGGCAGATCGAGGCCAAGCAGGAGGCCCCTAATCACTGGCCTCGCTTGTCTATTTGTTTTGCCACCCTTTTGGCAGAGGATGATACCTGAGTTCCCAGCATGGCCATCTATCCAGTCTCCTCCCCTTTGTTCCCACTTTCCTAGATGCATTAGGAAGGAGCCCAGGACCTTGAATTTACCTGGCTCATTGTGGGCAGGTACAGCCCTATGAATCTTTGCTGCAGCAGGAGAGGCTGTGGCTGGGATTGGGTCAGTGGGGAGGATCTGGAGAATCCAAATTTGGGAAGGCAGAGGGATAGGGCAGCAGATGGCTGGCAGGGTTTAGTATGTAGCCGGAGCGCTCGTATCTCCAAGGCCTCACAAAGATTACAGATGTGGCTCTTCAAAGCGGCAGAAACTGGTGTGTGGGGCAGGCAAACGCCCAGTCTGCTCCCACTGGGGCCGCGTGAGCCCTCAGGAATGCCTTTTCCCCCATCTGCTTGCGAGGGGTCAAGGGCTGAGCCTTCAGCCCCTCTGATAAGTGGGGTGGGAGACAGCTGTGAGCAAGGCTGGAGCTTGCTGTCTGCTTCCAGCCACCTCAGCTTGGCGCTTGGTGCATCTCTGGCTGGAAACACATTTGCACAGGTGCTGGGTGGCAGGTCTCCTGCTCCAGAGAAATTCTGTCACTTCAGCATGAGCACTTGACACCCAAAGCTTGTGGCTCCCTTGATATACTTGAAGCTTTTCAGATGCTGTCAGCCAGTGCCTAGTTTCTGGGGAGGCTCTGCAGCCCATAGATAATCTCAATGCTCTGTAACCTGCAGTGCCACCTTGCATTTTATTTTAGGAACCTCTTTCTAAGCCTGCTAGCCTCAAAGCTTTCCACTTCTTGTTTTCCTTCGGCTCTAAACTTGTCCCTGGCTGTACCCAGCATCAACTCCCAGCAATGTATGGATGGCTATGGGGCTTCTCTGGTTGCTGTTTCTCTTGCTGGAGCCTTTCTCTCTCACACAGTGTGAAGGCAGAGCACCAGCAGGGTAGCCACTCACCCCAAGATAAAGATGCTGAAGATGGCTGCTAATTAAATGAGGGGAATATTTTTGGTTTGGCATGTTTATTAATGGCTATTAAGACTATTAGCAGTTAATATTGCAATAATGCCTACAGGTCTGAATTAGCTGTATAGAGTCACTGTGCTGTCCAGTGAGCAAGTGCCCAGGTGGGCACAGTCCCTGCCCGGAAGACATCATCCATGAAAAAACCATGAGCTCAACCCAGCTTTTCAGTCCACATCCCAACAAAGCTGTTCTTTGCACCTCAGGACTGTTTTAAGCAGCAGGACACAGAGCTCTGTCCATAAGTCTCATCCCAAGGAATATGCTGGACCACTAATGAGCATTCAGGGTGGGGAGACCTGCAAAGGTCCCAATCACTGGGAACTAGATCCAGAAAGGACAATGTGTTACCACAGCACCTATTTTTGCCATAGTCATTTGTAGGAAAGAGTTGGTCTCCTCAGTGCAACATTTTCTTCTCTCAGGCTACTCTTCACTGGGTTGAGATGCAAAGGCCACAGGGAGGGAGAAGTGGCATCTCCTTCCAGGCTCTGAAAGTATAGCAAAGCTGGGGAGCCATTTTCCTCCCACCAGGGAGCTTTTTGTCCTTCAAAACAGAGCCAAGACAGGAGCAGACAGTGCAAGTAGCTGTGAGGATGTCACAGCACTGCAGGCATGGTCCTCAGGAGCCTCTCAGGATAAAATAGCAATCACAGATCTTGGAAGATGGCAGAGGCCAGAGCTCCTGCTGCTCTCTAATTTCTTGGGCTTCACTAAGTAAACAGTGGTCCATCACCACTGTGAAAGCAGACGAGCTCTGTCCTGACAAACTTGAGCAGCTATGGAGTATTGCTGCTGCATTGCAGAGCTCCTGCATTTCTTACCACCTCTTCCCCTCTCAACCAGATTCCCACTCTCCCAGATTCCTAATGAGTTGCCACTGTTTAAAAAGCAGGTGACAGCCTGTGTGGTGTGCCTGGAGCAGTGGAGGGACCCACAGCATGCTGGCCATGCTCAGCACTGGGGCTGTGCAAGCCCTGCTGCTTCTTTTTCACTGCTATCAGGTTCAACCTGTTCAATTAGTGGTGCCCCAGGCACTGCAGGTTCCAGCTTTCTCTTTCTGCTTCAGTTAACTTGAACACATGCACCTCTCCTTCCCTGCTCGCGTGGAGGCCCCGGGCTCTGTGCAGTGAAAGGCGCAAGGCAGGGCGTCACTTACACCCTGGAATATGTTGCAACAAGCCCAACAGCCTTTTACAAGGAGGTCTTGAGCCCAGACAATGAGTTGGAAAGTCCTTTGCAAAGCCGCCCTTCCTGGGCAAAACCAAAGCACACAGCTAAACCCCATCCACTGATTTCCACTGCTCCTTGAGAGATTGGTTTTCTGCCCTGCTTTCTTCTTTTCCAGGGGGGTTTGCCGTTCCCATGTGGAGATGCAGCCAGCCTTGCAGGTACACAAACACCGTACATGCCTAGGGACGGATTAGCTGAAACTGCTCACTGGCTTTTTCTCTTGTTTCAAAAGGAAGCCGCTGTTGAAACACTTGAGTTGCTTGTCTGGTTGTGCACCTCTCTTGCCCCGTCCTGGCACGAGCATGGAGATGACTGAAGAAGATGCAGAATGGATGCCCAAAGGATGGACCTGATATTGCTCAAATATCTGCCACCCTGCTGTGGGGTGTTTGACAGCACCAGCCAAAGAGGGTGACTTTGGGCACCTTGGCTGCACAGTAATCACCTGACAAAGGTGCAACTCACGGTGCTCCAGGACAAATAAGAAATGAAACTTAGAGCTGAAAATATATAAAATAATCTGACCCGTATAACTGCATGTTCAAGCAAGGAGGAACCATGGCTCTGGGGAGCTGCTGGTGATTTGAGAGCTGTTTCCCTGCCTGCAAGCTCAGCTGAGAGTCTTGGCTGAGCAGACCAGCCACTTGTGACTTTCTGGGCAACAATTTGCTGGCTGCCTTAGCTGCTGCATGACTGCCCAGGGGCTCACAGGGCATTTGCCTGGCTGGTTGGAATATGTCTGATGTGATAAACCTGCCAGAGATTTCAAACCTGGTTCATCAGGGCAAGTTGAAGAAGCAGTACCAAATTCCACACAGCTAGACCTATCTTTGGCTGCTGGGCTAGGACCAAGGGAGGCAGTAGCAGAGACAACAATGACCACACTGAAGTGACAGAAAGTCGTTGAGCCAGTCATTGTTTAGATGAAGATTTAAAGATCTCTCTTGCTGAAGACCCAGGTGGAAATGTTACACCACTCTGTGTGAATCTCTTCACTGCCGCTTCCCCCAGCTGTCCTGCTCACATGGTGGCTACGCTTGCAAAGCGTAAGAACTCACATATCTCACTTTGCACTGGACAACCTCTCCACTCGGTTTCTTAAGGCCTTGGGAGTTTATTTTGCAATGTAACATTTTTTTCCCAACCAACCAACTTAAACTGTTGTTTGTTTGCTTGTTGTGCAGGCAGAGAAACATCTGACTGAGCTATAGCGCTGCAGCTCTTTACCCAGAGCATCCTTCATTGTTTATCAGAATTCAGTGACTGGGTGGAAAAAGAGTTCAGCTCTGCAACTGCTGCTTGGGAGCCCGGAGGAGGAGCTGAGTGGATGCAGATGCCATTCAAGGTCACCTTCTCCCTCTAAGCAGGAATTAGGGATGCTCACTTGGCATTTTGTGACAGGCTCCTTCAGATGTGGAGCTGCTGGGAGCCGCCTTCTGCCCTGCTGGGAGGAGGATGGGCTGACGCTGAGCAGAGACATCCCTGGTGCATGGGGCAGAATTTTGGTGGGGGTGAAGTCGGTGGTAATTTTTGGGACAATTTGAGTGCTGCCAACTTCTTTTCTTTTTAAAAAAACCTTTTATCGCAATACTTTGCAACCATAAAACACTGCCTCAAACCTGTTTTGGCTGCTTTCTGTTTTGAAACATTGGGAAGATAACCATAAAGCCCTCTCTTATCTGTCTGTCTCACGGAGTGACTCACTCCAAAATGCCATGGGTGCAGTGACAGTGGCTCCATGGTCCCCAAGGGGGACTGAGAGTGAGGACCAGGCAAGGTGGATGGGAGCAAGGGGTACTCCCAAAACCTCATCTCATCCTCCAGCATGTGGTGAGAATGGTGGGTAGAAACCTACAAGAAAGTTAGTGGATTTGAAAAGCAATACATGTCTTAATGCAGGAACTTCAGCGGTCTTTGTTTTGGTAAATCCCTGCTGTGCTGTAGGATCATAGGATGTTAGGGGTTGGAAGGGACCCAAGAGATCATAGAGTCCAACCCCCCTGCCGGAGCAGGACAAAACTATCTAACACAGATCACAGAGGAACGCATCCAGGCTGTACCAACCCCTCAGCCTGCTATCTAAGTTTTCATGCAATTGACCGTTAAAAGGTGTGCTCTTACTACTTCGTTGGCCCTATCCTATCTCTTTATAAACACTGCTGAAGGATTTCTATGGCCAAGATGGGTAACAAAGGCAAGTGAAAGGTTCTGAAGAGCCACAGCTGGGATTTTTAATGCTTCAGGCAGAGAAGAGCATCTTGCATCCCCCTGAGGGCTCTGGCTGGAGCTGCCCTACTTGTTCTCACTTTCAACCCCTCTCTTTCACTCAGGACAATCTGCGCTGCTGCTCCCTAGGAGCAGAGGAAGAGGATGCTGGTGTATAGAAGACTTGAGGAAGAGGAGAGGAGGAAGGGCAGGAGGGGTGAGGAGGAGACAGGCAGCCTGAGCACACAGCAAGGGAGAGGAGAAGAGTGGATGGGGTCCAGAGGGTGAGGAGACCATGGAGAAGCAGAGGCGAGGGTGAGCTGCCCCTTTCCCATGAAAGCAGCTTTTCAGATGGAAATAGCAGGGTCAGCAGCAGCCCTTGGACAATGGTCCCCTTCGCTTCGCTCTCCACAGACACAAAGAAATGGGGGGCCACTCTCGGAGGAGCCCCTGTCTGTTCTTCTCCAGCCTGGGGCAAGCGAGGGGCCTAGGCTTGCAGGGGCTCCCCACCACTTCAGAGGCTGCAGCCAGGCCTGTTGCCCAGGGCCCTCGGGGCATGAAAACTGGCTGGAAGAATGCTAACAAGACGGGGGGAGGGAAATAGAAAGGGAAATAAAAAAGAGGGAGAGAGAGAAAAGCTGAAAGATTTCAACACAAATAATCTTCAAGGAGTGTTCTGTAAACAAAACGGAGGGCATCGCGCCAGGAGCACCTGCCTCTCCGCACTGACATTAATTGTTTGGGGAAGGAGAAGAAGAAAAAAGGTTCCTCTTGCCGCGTGTGCAGCCATGTGCCAAGGCCTGAGCAGCCAGGGAGGTGAGCTCGCACGGGTCTGTGGTGTGTAGGTGCTGCACGTCCACAGAGAGAGCCCATGGGTGCTGCAGCAAAGCCAGCCCTTACACCCGAATCTGTTGGGTGCCAGCTCCGCATCCGCTCCACCTTCCCCCACCACCTTGTTCTTGTGAGAAGCGTGAGGATTCACGTGTTTCTAAAGCTCTTGGTGGTTTAAAATTCACAGTGTCTTGTATCACGCGTGTTTCCTCCTATTGTTTTTTCTCTGTGTACCGTGTGTAATCCCTTGCTAGGTGGTGCCAGGCTCCTGACTTCATGGCTCTCCTGCATCACTGAGTTCCTCAGGTGCAAGTTTTGTCCTGTTCTGGGGGTGTATAAAGGAGCTAGAAGGCTCCTGCACCCACACAAGCAGTGGTGAAGGATTAGGCTATGCATGAACAAGTCCCTATTCATATGGTTTAGCAATCTCCTGGCAAATCACCTCACCCCTCCTTAGTGGGGAGTTACTCTCTTGGTCTCAGGTGTGTGGCTCCCCTAGAGAGCAGCATCAAGTATTTGCAGGGGCTCAGGGATGGATGATGCTGTGGCAGCTCTGGTGCCATTTTCCTCCTTGCTTTCCAGCCTGAAACCTTCTGTCAGGCTCAGCTGAAGAGCTCTTTGCCTCTTGAGAGCATGGTTTTAGGGACCTAAAGAATTGACACACCAGTGAATGCATTTTAGGTTGAACCCTTAGGGCACCAGTTACACACAGAATCTACAGTCGACAATAATCTGGGAGCTGCTTCTTCCCTTTCAGCCATGAAGGACATCAAGGCACATAGGTTATGTGACAGTGGTGGGGATGCAGGTGGGCTGGACATAATGCAAAAGTAGATGGGATATGAGGCTGAGTCCTTATTCAGTGCCTGGAGTATAACAGAGGCTGCCAGAGCTGCCTCCGGGACACCTTCTGTCTCCCTGCTTAAACAAACAACCCTTGCCTGAGGCACACAGCAGGCCTGAGCAAAGCAATCAAGAAATCATCCACCAGTGCTGATGGATTTGCTAGCTGGTGTAAAGGGTGAACTGGTTTCATCTGAACACCATGGGGCTAATTACAACTTGCTAAAGAGCTTTTCTGGCTATTCCGTTCAAAGATCTTCCTGCAGATGCAGCGAACACCAGCGAAGGGCTGGCAGCTAATATTTGCTTGTCCTTCTACCTTGGAGCTGGATGGCATGACAACTTTTGCAGGCAGTTGTCATGAAACAGCACATGAAAAACCACTGCATTCGCTCATCTTATGCACACAGAAGAGTCTTGTTAGCTGGTGACACTAGCAGTACGCAAACTGCCCATAGGTCTGGTCTGGCAATGCAAGCTGGAGGACAATCTGCCAAGGCACTGTGATACAGAGCAGTTCTTGTACTGCTTCCTCAGGGCAGGGAAATCTGATGCAAAACTGTATTTGTGGTGGCACCACTCACCTTTGACCAGGGTTATGTTGGTGCAGCAGAGCACACAAAACTGTGTGGTACTCTGTTGGTGTCTAAGGGTTTGGCACTGACTGAGTCTCCAAAGCTGGAGGAGATCCACTGGAGGAAGGCATGGCTGAAGGCAAATACCTCTTGTCCCTTGCTTCAGAACTAGATTTTGTTATATTGTGCCCAAAGTTTCAGTTCTCTAGCTTCAACTTTCACATTTAGATAGTCACCCGTCCTTACTTGGGACATCTTGGCCTGCTCCTCAGTCTCCTCCAACTTTTTTCTCTGGTCCCTAATGTCCTCTAAAAAACCTCTCTCCATTCCATCACTCCTCATTCAGGGATGGCCATCCTACCCCACATGCTGCCACTAGATGCTCCTCAATGAATTGCATGTCCCCCAGTAGTCAGAGACCACACTGCATCCCAGCTGATAGCCAGACAGAGCTCCTGCAAAGGACAAGGAAACCTGCAGAGATTTGGGGAAAGAAAACCACCCTATAGCTGCCTGTGGCCAATACCTCCTTTCCCCCATCCCACCAGCTCACAGTTTAACCATTAACAAGATGGCTGGCCCTGCCGAGACAATGGTCTGTTTGTTTAGTGCTGAGGGAGCTCGTATCGGGGGCCTGGCAGATTTATCAAAGCGGAGTGATTAACTCTATTAGAGAAGGGATTTGTATAAACAAAAAGACAGGTGCAAAGAGACGATTCCAGCTGGCAAAAGCTTCACAGAGCTTGAAACATTTCAGTGGCAATAAAACTTCTTCCAGGAAAAAAGAGGCGGACCAGAGAGAGTGTCTGGGTTTTTAACTTAGTCCACTGGCCCTCCTGACCACTGCCCACCCCCCCACCATGCCACTCATTCTCCCTGCCCAGGTGAGGGGGATGTGGCCTTTGGTGTCCCCATATCCCTCACTGTTTCCTCCAGTTTGCAGGTGTCTCCAGGCTTTGGTGCTCCCTTCCATCCTGGGCATGAGGAGGATGAGTTGCAGTGTGGCACATGATAGCATAAGCTCTCTCTCACAGACATCCCATTTGTCACCTCTGAGACTGATGACGTAGTCTACTTTGTAGTGGGCAGGTTCAAACCCCAACCCGTTGTCCCAGTGGTCTTCTTTCCTTCAGCCATGTCCTTCTGGAGTGATGCTGGACCACCATCGTCCCATCAACCATCAGCAAAGATGTTTGTCATTTGCTTCATCTGTGCAGTGTGGATTGTTAGCAGCCTGTAGGCAGCCTCTGTGAGAAGGGATGAAGGCTGACCCCCCAAAATGCCTACACCTTAACTTATCTTGAAAGCTTTCTTTGGAAACAGAAGGAGAAATCCCCATTAACAGATTAAATATCACAAGCTACTCATTCAAAACACCTCCTTCCACTGAATGTACACATTTACTGTAATAACTGCTCTGTGAAACCACTTCTATTCAGTTTAGACCACAGCAAGGCCAGAATAAGTCTGCATTTCATCCTCACTGTCAGCATGGATGAAGCATAGGCACAAGAAACATGGCGAAGCAGAGCGTGCTGCTCATGCAGGACAGCGTTTTGAAGCATCGCTGCGTTTTTATTGCAAGAGATTGTGTGAGTGAAGCAAATCAAATCAAAGCAACCAGAGGAACTTCACCATGGGCTGTGTTTCTGCTTCTCAGATTTAAGATACTGGCAAACCTGACCCAGGAATGATTCAGAGAAGAGATATTTGTCACCCTCCACTGCAGTTCTTTGTGACGGCAGAGGGCTGCTAACAAGAATCTGTCTCTCTTTTTCTGCAATGATCTTTCGTGTAATAACAGACAGCTTCTGAAGCTACCTGTGTCCTTACAGGACCTGTTCTAAGGAGCCCTATTGATGCTGTAACACTTCACTGAGAGCAACATGGACGAAAATATTTCTTCAGACATGTTATAGTCGCTAATCATGTATTAGCAGTGCTGAACAAAGGCTGGGTTTTGTAGCTGACTCAGGTCCACATAGCAGCTGAGCACCCACTGAGCTTTTCAGAAACCTACTAGATTGTAATCTACATTTTTGGGTACTGACTTGTCTGTCTCTTTAGGGACCCAAGTCAACACTTCAGCCTTTAAACCTCTTTCAAATGCTCCAAAGACTTCTAAAGCTTTGTTGTGTATGTGTGCATATACAAAATGTTTCCTATATGACCCAGTTTTATAATTTTAAGAAGGCCTTTAAAACAAATCTCCTTCCCATTCACCCCAAACCAAGACAAATTCCCATTGAGCACATATCCTACTGGACAAAGGCAGAGGCTGGTGCTGGCTGGAGGACAGTGGTGTTTCCTGCCTGGGCACAGCTCCAGTCCTGCTACTTCCTTGCACAGAGTTGAAGTACTCAAGGGAAAGCCCTGGAAGCTTTGTTAGGCTGGATGAAACCTCATGTACAAGGGTAATGGGGAGCTCAAGCCTTCCTGAGAGGATAGTTCCAGAAAGATCTCTATACTTGCTCTGATGCCCCATGAAAAACCCAATCCCATGGGTTTGCTCACAGATCACTGCTGAACAAAAAGTCTGCAACTAAGGTCACACTACACTGATTTACTGACAAACGGGGACTTCACCCCAGCTCTCCTGTCCTGTCTTTTTTTATACCAAGAGGGTTGATCTCTGTTTGCAAAGCTTGAAAGATTTCATGAGCTATTACTCTGCTCGCAGCTGGCCATGCTTGTAGCTGCATTCTTGGACTGATTTGAGGTAGTGTTTATCACTGAAAGCAGCTATAAAATAAAGCCCTGGGGCTACAACATCTTCAAAAACAGGTGCCTCAAATGTAGTCATATACACATCCCAAAATAAAGCTGTGCATCAGGCACTGGGTCCTGTGCATACTCTACCCATATTGTCTGAGCGCTACAGGACAGGTTTTGGCCGTTAAAAGTCTGGTGCCACTTTAAGTCAACATTTGAAGTCCAGCCTTGTACAGTTTTTTTAGTGTTGCTTTAAAAAGAGATCCAGTGGCTCTTGCATTGCTTCTTTGTCCCTTGCACTTGCCATGTGGATGACTTGCGTGTTTGAGTTCCTAGATGAGGATGATCACCATTTGTCCGGCTTCACTTCCCCTCATAATGGTAAATCCTGCTCCATGCTGCTTCTCTGTTTATGGGACATGTCAGGCTTATAATTGCATTCATGCTAAAAAGAACTCTTGAAGTCTAAATGGGTCTAAATATGTGATTTCCCTCTACCAGGTCTGCAGTGGTGTCCTTTGCACCTTTCTTCATGCTAACATAATTTCACCATCCATGAGAGTGTATGTCCTCTCTCTTTCTCCCTTCCCATTTCACTGGTTTACGAGGTGCTGCTCACCTCAGCTGAAAACAAAACTGAGAGAAGTGTGTGGGGGAAGTCAGAGGTTCAGGCAGTGAGAGCAGAGCTGGTGTCAAATCAAAGCAGCCCCTAAGAGGAGTCCTGGTGCTCAAACACTCATGTTCATACATTTTAGCAGCAAACGAGACTATCTCCTGCTTATAGCTAAAAATCTTCCTTGTGAAATGTTTCTGTTTTACTGGTATCACCTAATTTGCATCAAGGGTCAGTTCCATGTTGTCTTGGCATTGTGTTGCTGTAGAGAGCAGAAAGCTCAGAGGCTCTGCTCTTGCATCCTTCTTCAAGAAACAGCGCATATCATCCCATTAATGTGAACACATTAGTCCTCCTCTGCATCCAAATGGCAAAATAGGTCTGTCAGCATGGCAGAATATCAGAGGGACCTTCAGTTATGCCTTTTTCCTAAGAGCCAAATAGTGGAGATGGACAAGAATGGAAATGCTGGTGGTATGGGAAAATGCTGGTGGTGGGGCAGAGATCCCATGAACCTGAGCTGCTGGCTGCCTTGCACGCTCTACCAAGGAGTCTGAGCACAACATGTCATGGTGAAGAAACGGCATGTATGGTAAATCTGTGATTTCCCCTGACCAACACTCCCTCTGTGCTATGCTTTGCCAACAGGATCTGTTGTTGCACCATCAGTCAAAACCTTAGTTTGCACAAAGTCAGGAAGTGAATAGGAGGAGAAGGCAAATGAGATGTTCTTTCTGTGGCTTCTCAGCAGAACGGCCCAAGTCTATTCTACCACATAACCAAATCCATGCAAATGTTGGGATTCGGCTCTGTCTAATGGTGGTTGTTTCAGAGAAGGACAAGGTGCTGGTTGCTTGCAACAGCACTTGCAGGTTGCAGACCACGGCTGACCCACGACAACCCCAAGAACTGCAATGCACGTGTCAAAGGTGAGTTTTGCATTGTCTGGTCACTGTGCTATGAGGAAAGGGCAATGAGACTCCTTCCAAGGTCCTGGAGGTGAGTCACAGCAGACATTGCTCTGGACCTAGGCTGTCTGAGAAGGTGCCCACGGCTCTATGCAGCCTGTGCTTGATACCCAGTACTGTAACATACAGGTTGGTCATATCTTGTTCAGAGTGCAACTCATGCTGTTACCTCCATCTCCTCCAAAGATATGTTTTGGACATCCCATGGATGCAAGCGAGCTGGTAGCCTATACTCACACAGGACAAGACATGGGACCGAGGGACCACACTGGTGTCTCACCGCAGTCAGAGAGCTTCCAGCTTGGTGCCCCTTAGTCTAGGGCAGCCCTGCTGCAATGCATTACACATTTCACCCTTCCCGTGCCAGGTACCAGAAAAGCAGTGATATACGCTCTTTCTAGGAACAGGGAAGTGCAAACCTGCAGTTGCCTTATTTCTGGGCACCTACTTGTATTTTGGCCCTCCCTAGGCAAGGGCAAACAACAAAGAAGAGACTGAACCTTATGTAGTCTCTCTTCTCAAAAGCCATCCTGGTACTTCCCAGCACCATGGCAAGGCAGCCAGGCTCCCGAAGCCCTGCACACTCCTTGTCGGGAATATACATACTTGTGTGGAGAGGTACAAGTGCTTCCTATTGGCAAGTGCTCTTAAAAGACGATGAGAACTTGCAGACACTTGCAGAAATCCCTATGAGGATGGAAAGGAAGCTGCCACCAGAACCCCTGCTACTCAGGATCACTTCATGCTTTGTGGCACGTTTCCCTGATAGAGCAGCAGTGGCCTCAGGGATTCATCTTGTGCTCCCTAACCTACCGGCTGGCCCCAGCCCCACTCATCCTGCAGAAGGCTCTGCCCACTCCTCTGCCCAGCACAGGGTCCTGCCCCTGGTGGCTCCATGGCCCCCAGTCCTGGATTTCCATCAGAAAGAATCAGCTGTGATGTGTGGGCTGCAGGCAGGCAACACAGCAAATTAATACCCTTCTCTTCACTGCCTCAGAGGGGTGAGTGTTTCCCAGCATCCTAACGGTGTCAGCAGGATTTGCTCTAAGACAGCAAACCTAATAACACCAACGGCAACAGAAAGCTGCCCATGCTTAAGGGAGAATCCACAATACAGCTCATGTGCCATTGTAGGCTGTGAGAACTCTTCAAGGACATCCCTAGACTTCAGCCAATGCTGAGGATATTCCCATTTCCCTATGAGGACAGACTAGGTCCCAAAGAGCACCAGCATTGCTTCTTTGTGACAGAGAATTGTTAGAGTGCTCCAAGACCCTCCTGCCAGGCGCTTGACACCTTCAGGGGCCATGCCAAGACCTGCTTAAGTAATGATGATTAGGAAGACAGACTTTTAAAAGTAGAATTGAGTCTGTGGGAAGACAGAGATGTTACGAAGGCAGGAAAGGGCTTCCCCCGTCTTTTATGTGCTGGCTACCAAGCCTGGGTTGGCCGTTCAGGTGGTTTGTAGGGCATGAGCATCAATGGTTGCAGTGGCCTTTGCTGGTCTCCATAAAACTTTAGATCATGAATCTCTATCCTTGACTAGGATGCGGAGGAAGAGTAATTCTCTTTGTGCCAGGTGCAGTATTGAGCCTGCCAATGCTGCAGAGCACAGCTTTTGTGTAGAGAGGGCACGTTCCTGACTTCCATGCCACAAAATCACAATGACACACTGGACTGGAGAGTCAAAGCTAATACACGGAGGCAGCAGCTCTGGGATTGAAGGCCGTTGGAGAAGAGGATGGCAGTGTCCAGTTGCACAACAATGATGGGTAACATAGCTCTGCTCTCCTGGCTGTGAAGTTGTTTGGATGGAGTGGTGGCCCTTGCCAAGGCAATACCCAGCCTCTCCTTGCTGCAGTAGAGCTCGCTGAGAAGAGCTTAAGTAGACTTAAGCTCTTCTCATATACACCTGTTGCTGGCTTCCTGACTCTGTGCTTTTTATTTTATTTTATTTTATTTTCTTATATTCCAGGCAGCTCCCTTAAGATTTGGCAGCACCTGCAGTGAATCCAGCCCACCTTGTGGAGACCAGCTCCATGCTGCCCGAGTGTACCCTGTCCACCCTTTCCACAGAGGTGTGCATGTCTTTTGTTACCGGCCAGGGAAGTGGAGGAACAGGATTGCTCAATTAACATATATGTACCTTGGCAGGGCACCAGCCAGAATCACTGGCTCCACCCTGCCTTCTCTTGCCCGTAGCCATATCACTTCCCCCCCTCCTTTGACAGAGCATTCCTCCTCGCTATCTAGGCTAATCTTCATCAGTCATTGCCCTGATGCTCTCCTGCTCTGACACGTTCCGAGTTTCAGTACAATTCCTGCGGCAGGTCGTGTCACGTCCTCGCACGCCGGCTGCTTTACATGGATCCCCGCTGAGGCACAGCACAGCCTTGAGCAAGACTTCTTCTGCTTGCAGTAATTTAGGGCGTCTGTCTTTATTGCTGCCTGTTCAGCTCCCTGCGAGGAGGAGCCAGGTTTGCTTTGGAGAGCTGGCTAAAACATGGTGCAGGGCAGAAACCAGCCAGCGTGTTCCAGCTTGAGCTCCTGCCTGTGTGATTTAGACAACTGAGGGATGCAGATTTGTTATTTCTGGAATGTCAGAGAGTTTCACTTGGGGTGGTTTCTTGTTTGTTTTCTAGAAAGGCCCAACTGATGCCCTGTTTATGGCTAGCACACTGCGCTCTTTCAAACAAAAAGAGGTCTGCCATAGCTCTGCCACATCTCTGCATCCCTTCCCTCACCAGCCCAAGCATGTGGAGGCAGCAATCAGTGCTCTAGCACAGGAAGGAGCCCACCTGCATCACTCATTCCTCCCTGCACTTCCCATCTGGTCCTGTGCTCCCTTGCCCACCTCTATCCATCCTCCATCCCTCCAGGCCACACCAGCCCCATTTCCCATCCTTCACTTGCATTCTCTGGTTTCGTACATCCTTCCCCATTTGCTTCATATCTTTGCAGGGTTGTGCTTTGCATGTTAGATGACACCTTGCCTCGTCACCTTACAGCTCAGTTGAGTAACCTGGCATGGAGAGAGGTGCCATGCTTGTTTTGATAAGGGGGCTGTGAAGATCTGCCTCCTGTCCACTCTAGCCATGTCTCAATGGTGAAGATGAGCTTTGCAGAGCACCAACAATGTGGTGAGGTGATGGAGAAAATTCTGGTAGTTTTGAATGTGTGAGTGAAGGAGAAGAAGTACCTGAGATGGTTCAAGGATAAACCTCCCAGGTCTGGAGGACACAGGGTGAAACTTCTCCCATCAAGGGCCACAAGAGCAAATCAGGAGGCCAACAGAAACAGAGGCAGCGTGCCGGTGTCTGTGATTGCTCTGGCTGCTTGGTTAACATGCAGAAGAAATCGTGCTGGCTTCATGTTTACTTCTGGTATCACTTCCCCAGGCAAGACACAGGGCTGGGCAGTGCCCGGTGTTATGGGCTGCAATCTGCGGTCTTTGTGCTTTGTTATATAGCGGTTAGGGGAGCCGATATTGCAGGATGCTTTGAATACTGACAACGTGTTTGCATGTTATCTTTTGCCCTAAGTAATTGCAATGGACCTGACTGATGAGAGAATGTGATGGAAGGTTGCATGGGAGGGTGCAGCCATGGAGTTTGGGACCTCTCCTGACCCTCCAGTAAGTTTCCAAAGATAGGTTGAATTCAAGCTGAGAAACAAAATCAAACCAAGTACCAAACTATAGCAGCCCCACTTTACATTTCCAGGAGTTTCTTTCTTGGTATTGTTCCTGCTGATGGGTAGAATAAACTCATCTAGACACCAGAGATCCTCTTTCTTGAACAACATTTGAGTTTCCAAAATCTATATCCTCTCTGGACTGCAGCTGTTCTCTCAGTGATTCTTCTAACTCAGCTGAAACCTTCCACATTCATGCTCTTCACATATACATATATGTATATGTAAAGAACATGAATGCATATTGGTTATATCTCACCAATAACATGTGAAATTCCTACTCAAAAATTATGAAGGTGGAGCAGACCCCAAGCCCTGGGCTCTCTGGCTGTCTGATGTGCTCCACCCAGGGAGGGCAGGAACAGAGCAAGGAGAGAGAGGACACCCCATCCCTGACGGACTGTCATTTTGTTACTCCTCCCTTATACCCATTGCAGTAGCTGGCAGTTACTATTATTTTAATTTACATAAGGAAGAAGGAAGTTCTAAATCCAGGCATGTAAAAATGCTTGGCTAAAACAGAGAAAACAAAGAAATTGATTCGAGGAACTCACACACTTACGTGGTGACAGTTTTATCCCCCTCAAAAAGGAAAAAGGCATGAGCAGATCATGCCTAGTGCAACCACTAAAAGGGCCAACAAAAATCTGATTGCTTAACAGCTGGTCTTCAAATAAAGGTGGAACAGAGCCATGCTTGTTGCAGGCCTGTCCCCCTATCTTTGCTCCTGATGACTAAGGCATTTATCAGACACTAACCCCAGAGCAAGTTACAGCTCTGCATGAGCAATGATGACCCTCAGTCTTGAGGTACTCTGCAGCAGTCTCAGACCTGCAGTCCCAAAGCTTGGTGTGGGTACGTAGCTTATCAACCGTCTCTGAAGACCTTTTGGGACCCGCATCCAGTTTGAGCTACAACCCTGCTGACAAGGGGCCTATTGAATGCTGCTCCCCATGTGCCTGGTTGAGTTGCTGGGCAGCTTGGCTGCACTCAGGCCCCTCCACTCCCCCTCCATGTGCCACTGGCCACTGCTTGGCCGTACAGACAATGGAGAGGAGGAGGAGAGCATTAGGCAAATATCTCCAACTTCTTAAGATTCCTGCTTAATGAGCACATTTGCTCAGTACCGCATTGCCCCTGTATCAGCAATCTTATCAGACTGAGCCTGCCTCTGCCACCTGCAAGCAGAGATATCAAGGGAAGGGGGGTCATAAACCAGTTTGTTTTAAGTTCCTAGGCGCTAAAGTCAAGAACGAGTTTCAAAGTGAACTTATCATTTTATTTTTGTCATAAAAAAAATAAAAGAAAAGGGATAAAACGCGACCGCCTTGCTTTATGATTCACTGATTGCAGATGTTTCCTGTCGGGTGGCTGCGGTGCTCAGCTCTCTGTTTGCCACTACCGAAAGGTGAAGGCACTTGGCACAGTTTTGGGCACGTGTTGAGCCCCCAAGCCTTGCACACTCCCTTCACCCCAAAGGTGCCAAGTCCTATGGCTTCACCTCCCTACGTGCTGGTGTGCGCGCAAAAGGACCTTCGTATCTGTACTCAGGCTAAAAACACGTTTCTAAAAGGAGTCGTAGGGACTCGCAGAAGAAAACAAGGCGTGGTAACCTGTAACTGCCCACTGCCACTTCAAGTGGGTTTTAAAATATTTTCTGGTCAACTGCTCAGACGTCTTACTCACAGAAGCTTCGGGCCAGATCCTGACCAGCAAAGGGGCAGAGGATTACACATCCTGCAGATTGGGAGCCTGGACCGTGTCCCAGGGTTCAGTGGTGGCCTTGTCCTGCCATTCAGTCTGGCACAGGGGCTTTATCGTGGTCACCAACCAATGAAATGGATGCAAATCTTGGTATTTTAAGGTTTTGAAGCCCCATGTGTTTCTGAAGTGGTAAGTTGAATCAAACATCTCAGAGATCTGGAGTGATAGAAATCCCAAAGACACACCATTGGTGGTATGAAAAAAGTGATTTATCTCCCTTTATCTTGTGGATACCTGCAGCATCACATCCCAGTACTGCCCACTGTTCTCATTAAACGTGCAATGCCTGCATCCAAGGAGTGCAGCTAATTGCCTGTGGAAACACCACATGTTTCCAGGCACAGGTTTGGGTCAGCAGCAAAGCTCAGCATCCTCCAGCAAAGCAATGTGCATGTGCCCGGTGTGTTGCCATCGAAGGCATCCCAGTCTGCACGAGCACAACTCAAGTGCTTTAAGCACTTTAGTGGAGTCTGCCTGAGGATGAGTGCATGCAAAAGGGCATGCCAGGGGCGTGCAAAGCTGGATGATGAAGTAAGGAGGGGATTTTTGGTATCCATCCCTGACTGCTGGTCCTTGTCTCTGCCCGGGTAGGCATGCCAGTGCCAAGCAGCCCAGCAACAGGGACATCAGAGCACCTGCAATGCCGCAGACGTTGTGGAGGTGGGTCGAGACAGAACAGCCTGATTTTGGAGGTAGAGAAGGGGGCTTTTCACCTCAGAGATCTCAGGTCTGGGAGCAAACCCTTCAGACAGACATGCTGCTGAACACATCACTGAGTTGTCCTCTCAGAGCCAAGTCCTGCACCCAAACACCAGCTCACTGCTGTTTTTTGAAAGGTACAAAAACCCAACCCCTGAGACAAAAAAATGTGAGGCTCTAAGGGTTGCTTTTGTCCCGCTTTCTTCCTTGCTGAGCCATGAGGACGTGGCGTAGCTGGAGGCGTAACTTGCTTAGGATCTGTCAGCTCCCCAGCCCTACCCTGCACTTCAAACAGGACAAACAGGTTATGACATTAAAGTTTCAAAACCTGGGGGGGGTTTCTTGCACGGGAGAGGTTAACACAGGGGCACTCCAGGCCCCTGGAGAAGGGGAGGGGATGCTCTCATGTTTGAAATGCAGACACAACTTTTCAAAAATTGAAGCAGGATCAGAAGAAAACCAAACTCACTCTCCTCGCTCATCTCCCTCCTCTGGCAGCTCTCTGAAGCACTGTACCTTGACAGGTGGAAGTTTGGAAACCAATCACTCTAGGTGAAGCTGTATCTCACCCCGATCCCAGCAGCCTTGATTGGGTCAGTCACTTCCAGCCTGGGGCCAGGCTCCATGCACCCAGTTGGGGAACACTTGAGTATTCAGCTGCCAACCAGCTGTGGGGGGAAACTGCATTTCCCTTCCATTTGAACCAGCCCAAACATACCCAATGAAGGATATGTTTAACCCCAGAGCCTGCAGGCATGCTGCTGGTCCAGTCTTTGTGCCATTCCCACCATCACTGCAGAGCTGATGTCGGAAGCCAACAGGCACAAAGGGATCTAGGTTTTATTACTCCAATCATGTTGATGTGGGAGGGCTGCGGGCAACCTGTACGGCTGTGAGATGAGGAGGTTTGATGAGATCAAGGGAAAAGCCATGCCCTGGGAGTGCAGGAAGGAGGTGGCATGTGGAGCACAAAGCCTTCAAGGTTAAGGCCTCACCATTGTGGTGGAGCTGTCCTCCAGAGTAGGGGTTGTGGTGAGCAGGGTCTTGGCAGAGTCTAGTAAGTGATGCCTGGCTACTCAGCACAGGAAACACATGGACCTGTTGGAGCAGGGCCAGAGGAGGCCACTCGGTGTGAAGGCTGGAACCCCTCTGCTGAAAGAATTGGGGTTGTTCAGCTGGATGAGAGAAGGTTCTGACAAGATATTAGAGTGGTCTTTCAGTAATTAAAGAGGGCCATAAGAACAGTTTAGCAAGGCCTGGTGCAACAGGATAAGGGGTGATGGTTTTAAACTACAAAAAAGGAGGTTCAGACTACATAGAAGGAAGAAACATTTTACAGTGAGAGTGGTGAAACACTGGCACAGGTTGCCCAAAGTGATGTTAGAATACCCATCTCTGGAAACATTCCAGGTCAGGCTGGACAGGGCTTTGAGCAACCTATTCCAGTTGCAAGGGGTACTGGACAAGATGAGCTTTAAAGATCCCTTCCAACACAAAGTATTATGTGATTCCATGATTCTAAGACCATGATTCTGTGCCATGTCTAGGCTAGGGAGGCTACAGGAAAGGAGAGGGACTTTTTACAAGAGACTCTAATGATAGGACAAAAGGGAACAGTTTAAAAGTAAAATAAAGTAAATTTAGATTGGACCTTGGGAATAAATTTTTCACTATGAGGGTGATAACAAGTTGCCCAGGGAGATGCCCCCATCCTGGAGATATTTAAAACCAGGTTGGCTGGGGCTCTGGGCAGCCTGGTCAGGTGGAAGGGTCTCTGCCCATGATATCTGAGGTCCTTTCTCACCTAAAACATTCTATGACTCTATGATTCTGTGCCCCAAGTTCCTTCCACAAACAGCTGTTTACGTTTTTGGCTGACCCATGGTCTGGGTTGTGCTTCAGCTTGTGCCACTGCATTCTCACTGTGGGGGTTGGGGCAGAGAGAGACCACCCATGGCCCCAGACCAGCACCTACTGCCACAGTACAGAGCCACCCGGGCAGGGCCAGCAAGTAGGAGCTGGGTGCCAAAGCACCTCTCTGCAGGGTGCATAGCTGCACCTGCTCTGGCAACCTCAGAGCAATCTGCAAAATCAGCATGTTCTGACTAAAAGATGAGAAAAGCCTTGGAAAATTTGGAAAAGTTGCTTGTGAGCTGCTGGAAGGAGTCCAGTGTAGAGCAACAAGGATGATTAAAGAAGTGGGAATACATCCCTTATGAGGAAAGGCTGAGGGAGCTGGGTCTCTTTAGCTTGGAGCAGACTGAGGGGTGACCTCATTAATGTCTATAAAGATGTGAAGGGTGGGTGTCAGG
>JAOXOE010047235.1:0-36655 GCA_028565055.1 Phoeniculus purpureus | reverse complement strand
AAAATTTTACTGCCCCCCCCCCCCCCCCATGTTTTCAGTGCACAAAAGGCTTGGTGGGAGGCAGGTGCCAGTTGTGGATTGGGGGGGATGTAAGAGGCTGGGGACAGAGAAATATACTGGAGGACACCTTGTCTAAATTCAACCCTCATGCCTGATGCTGTACAGCTCTTGAGGTCTTTCCCCGGCTTGTCCTCTGCCAGCATCATGCCTGTCCTCTTGTGTCAGCCGCTCAGCTCTGGGGTCCTCACGTTCTGGCGCTGAGATCCTATTAGCTCCTGGAAGCCTTGGATCAAGCTCCCTTAATGTTGCCTGCATTTATTTTATTTTCAGTTAGGCTCCTTTATCTCCAATGTTATTTATTTCTTTTCCGATGGTTGCAGGTGGCAGTTCTGTGCTTGCCCTGTGCTACAGCAGGGCTTTGGTAGCACTGCAGGGGCTGCTACCTGATCGCCTCCTTCACCTGGGTCCAGTGGAAAACATGGAGTTGAGCCTCCCTGAGATAAATTCATTATACAGCTGCTTTCTGCCCCCACTCCAATAGCTTGATTCTGTTTATCTTTCCAGTACGACTTTAAGGGAAGCTCAGAGCAGCGACCATCAGATGCTGTTGTAATTTTCTGGTCAAAAGTTATGGCACAGGAATGCTTCAAGAAAGTGGCATAACTGCAAATTCTTTAAATTTAATCCTCTAATTAGGTTAACTGTACAACCCGTCTCCAAAAATATTTCTTTGCAGGCTTTATCCCGTATGGCAGGCTGCGGCGCTGTGGCAGAGGAAGCAGCTGGTTTCTGTGTGTGGCGCTCCCAGATTAGGATTATAAAAGGGCTTTTTGGGGGCAGGGGCACGGAGTCTCACCCGCCACCGGGCTCTAGTGCCAATATGCCAGGCGGCGTTAGTCAGCCAGACGTCTGCGGCAGTGGTCTCTAATTGCTTCGGCTGGGTGAAGGAGGTCAGGGGTGACTATCGTGGCAGAAGAGTCTGTAAATAACTAATTATTTGGCACAGGGAGCGGAGCGAGGCGGCGTGCCTGCCTCCCAGCTGGCTTCCCCGCTCGCTGGCCCTGGGCAGCTCCGGCTGCTGGCTGGGTCAGTGTGAAATCCCTGCTCCTGCCCGCTGCCCATTCCAGCCAACCCTGCGGCCCTACACCTCTGCCAGGCTGCTTTGTACCCCATGGGGACTTCTCCAGAGGGTGCCAGGCAAGGCTGGGCATCTTGTCTTCACGTGCATCTCTGCGAGACGATGGCTTCAGGCAGGGTGTTGACCTGCTCTCGGCAGTGGCTTTCAGCTTCACTCGTGCAGTACTGTAAGCTGAAGAGCTTGCGGGTGTAAGAGGTGTTGGGACATCTTCCCAAGGAGATGGGGCCGTTGCCCTGGGTTGGCAGCAGTGCTCCGATGCCCCAGTCGGAGCAGTGTGCCTGGCTAGGGGCTAGCTGGAGTGAGCGAACCGTGGGAGCTGCTTTCTGTCCAAGCAAGGACTTCTAGGTTTTCACATTCTTTGGTTTAATAACAAACCAAACACAGATGGCTCAGCCAGGGATCAGTCTCCTTTCCACTTCCGACTGCTTTTTTGGCAAATACCTTTCTTCCCTTACACTGTGTTCGTGCCAGTTACGGCTTCTCCTAGGGCAGAGTAGGGTAACGACCAGGTACTTGTTACCATGTACTGCCTTTTTCCCCCCAGATTGTCCTCCAGGAGGCAGGGGTGTGGAGAGAAGCCTGAGCTGCTGCCAGAGTTTCACTAAGCCAGTGTGTGTGTGCGCAGAGTGTGTTCAGTCTGACTTCAGCCAAACCGGGCAGTTCCCCGTGTCTGGCTCTGTCTGTGTGTCCGTGACAGGAGCTGCTTTTTGCTGAGGTCAGTGTCTGCGGATCAGTCTCAGGAGGAGCAGAGGGTGGGTGGCTTTTGCTTGTGGTGGCCTAAGAAGTGTTTGTGTGTGCCCTTGGCTATCCCTGGGGATGCTGGCAGGCTGCACTCTCAGCTCTGTGGGTCTTGTACCCAGCAGCAAAAGTTCTTGACTCCTGAGCCTGGAGAACACAGGGTCTTAAAATTATAGCTGGTTTTGTGGCCTCCGGTTGCGATTTTGATCCTGATGTTTTATAATTGGTGTTCAACCAGGAGAGAGAAAAGACACCGAGGAGAAAATGCAGAGAAGATGGTCAAACTTTGGTTTTTACCTCTGGGTGAACACCTGGGTTGTGTTGTGACGCATAGCAGGACCAACACAGATAGCACCAGGGGTGATCCTACGTAGTCAAAAGTAATCATATGTAATCCAAAGTGGATAGAAGATGTGGCTGGTTCTCTTCTGACACGGTTTGTTTAGAGGAGGGTCTGGAGACGTTTAAAACCCGCCTGGCTGTGTTCCTGTGCAACTGGATCTAGGTGATCCTGCTGTGGCGGGGGGAATTGACTAGATGGTGTTCAGAGATCCCTTCCAACCCCTAATGTTCTGTGATTCTGACACAGTAAGTCCTGTTACCTTGTGCTGTGAGGGTATCCTCTACCCCCCAAGTAAGCCTTTGGTGTGCCTTCGTTTATTTCTGTAGTATGTTTTCAGATCCTGGCTGTGAGAGGACCAGCGCTGGAGGGTGTGAGGGGAAACAGTGGCAACCATAGCCCTTTGCTTAAAGCTAGGAATTGCTAAGGCAGGATTTGGGATCACCTCTAAATTTTCAGGATATTGAATTAGCCAAAATGCTACTGCTTCCTTTGCAGGTGGAGAGAAGAGTGCCTACAGATGTGTGTCCTTGCTGACTATTATCTGCTGTGCTCTCCAGATATACTAATATTTTTAGATTTCCCAGTCTAAGAGCTGGTGGCTAGATAAATCCATTTTTAGAATAGATTCGTATAAACCTAAATTATACACGGATAAGTGTAAGGAGACCTTTCCGAGGGAAGTAACCAACCAAATACATGGTGTCACTAATAGATGGTAATTACAACCCGGCTTCTTTCCTGGGTAACTCATTGCACAGTCATGTCTGTTGGTCTTGTTTTGGGTAATGGCAACCGTCAGAATTTGGTAACCCTAATTAGCTGAAAAGGACCATTTATTTGCAGTGGTGTTTCATGTGAAAACTGACTACCAGTTTGCTTCCTGGAAGGAAATCCTGTGAGTGGTGTGTGGTTTGTCTTATCAGATCCCTCAGCTCCTTTGATACCCGCGGCATCTGCTATTGGCATGTTTCGTCAAAGTGAAGCAGCCTGCCTGGAAAGCTCACGAGGAGAGAGGTACAAGGGCCACGGAGCTGCAGTTAAGTGGAAACTTGGTCCACACCATGAGCACGCTCCCAGACACCCGTAAAGCACAGGAATGATTAATGTCGGCGGGGATGTTTTACGCAGTGCTCTTCCTGTCTGCTAAATTGCTGGGTGATTATTTTACAATTGTTTTGGATGGCAGAAGGTAGGTCACCTGGACGGATCCCAGGTGAGAAACACATCACTCTGGCTGCGAGCAGCCTGGCCATGTCTGGACCCAGAGAGAAACGGGTGATTTCAGCACAAGGCTCTCCACTGTGGGAGCAGGCTCTGACCCCATCATC
The DNA here is from genome assembly GCA_028565055.1 of Phoeniculus purpureus. Taxonomy (NCBI): domain Eukaryota; kingdom Metazoa; phylum Chordata; class Aves; order Bucerotiformes; family Phoeniculidae; genus Phoeniculus; species Phoeniculus purpureus. Next base: position 33,108 of record JAOXOE010047235.1, on the reverse strand, counting down.
TCCATTTTCCAGAGCTGACTGTGTGCAGGGCTGTTGCTTTGTTGCACTAAACACAGCTGTGGTCTTGGAGCAGCTTGAGGGGCGATGTGCAGAGTGTAGGGGAGCAGTGTAACAGCAAACCCAGTGTTAAGCACAGTTGCTGCCAAGGCAGGAATTACCTGAATGCTTGCAGGGGTGAAATGGTGCGTACGCACCGCTGAGAGCTGATGAGTTTTCAGCCTGTGCAAGGTGCTGTCTCTGTGTACAGGCATAAACACGGTTAATTGCTTTAGCAATATAAAGTAGTTGGTAACCAGAGAAAGGAGCTGTGAGGTTTCGGCTTTTTGGGTTTTTTTGGTTGTCTCTTATTTCTTTTTAAAGCAGATAAATTTCAGCTGCAGATGTTTATCATCCAAATCGGAGGATTTGGGGAGCTGTGGAGAGTAAAGAGAGCTTTGATGATTTGGCAAGGAATACAGCTTCTAAGGCAGCACTTTGATCTGCATTTTAAATGCTCCTTTGTAATGACAGTTTCACAATTTCTTCTCTCATTTTAAGTCAGTTTTGCTGAGGTATGTTTGAGGCCAAACAGTAACAGCACACACTATCCTTGTTGGCTTCGGAGCCGGGTAGAACCTGTAGATGTCTTGGTTGCTACGAGAAATTTATGATTGCACCAAAAAGGAAATTAGTAGAGATGTTAAATATTATCAGAGCTTTGCAAATCTTTTGGAACATCTCCAGCATGAAACTTCAACCTGCATTAGCATTTTGGCTGCAGTATGTTGTAGAGGATCTGTGCAGGCATCCACCTAATATTTCTGATTAGCTTTTCTTCATAGAATCGCCAGGGATTGGAAGGGACCTCGAAAGATCATCTAGTCCAATCCTCCTGCCAGAGCAGGATCACCTAGACCAAGTCACCCTTTCCTTCTAAGGGACACATAGGTGATTAGCAGATGCCTCCTTTTAGTCTTCTGCAGCACCTGAAGACCTTGATTCTAGTGATTCAAGCAACTTGGTGAAGTCATGTTTTAAAGATAACCCATTGCTGTTGTAGTGATGCTATTAGCAACCTTTTTCTTCCCTTTCTGTCTACAGCACAGCCTCAGGTAAACTCTTGTGGAGGGAGAAGATTAGTGTCGCCCACCCACGTATTTGTATACGAGAGAGCTCGTTGCATTAGTTCATGTAGTATGGGTACAGTAGGGGAGGGTAGGAATGGGCAATGTGTGTTATGATTTTTATTTAAACTTTGCGTAGCATCTTTCACAGAGTCACAGAACATTAAGCATTGGAAGGGACCTTGAAAGTTCATCTACTCCAATCCCCCTGCCACAGCAGGATCCCCTAGATCAAGTTGCACAGGAACATATCCAGGTGGGTTTTATATTTTAAACGTCTCCAGAGAAGGAGACTCCACAATCCCCCCAGGCAGCCCGTTCCAGTGGTCTATCACCCTCACTGGGAAGAAGTTCCTTCTCACATTCATATGGAACCTCCTCTCTTCCAGCTCGCACCCATTGCCCCTTGTCCTATCATTGGATGCCACTGAGCAGATCCTGGCTCCATCCTCCTGACACCCACCTTTGACATATTTATCAACATGAGTGAGGTCACCCCTCAGTGCTTCTTGTCACCAGTTTGTGGTAGCGTTTAAACCCCTCTTGGGAAATGTGGGCAAATAAGGATAAGTAAGTTTTCCCAAACTGATTTAGAGCTAGGTGGTAGCTCTTTTGCTACTGGCTTTTGTCTCCCCTGAGCTGTGACTCTTAGCTGTACCAGACTGTCAGCTTGTGGATCAAGGGCAAGTGAGTAGCAGAGGGCACACATTTCATTTGCAAACTACATTCGTCGATTAAGTTGGGTCTTCTGCTGTGTTTAAAGGGTAGCATCACTGGAAGGCCGTAGACAAATAGCATCATGTTTGTGTTTAACTTACGTTCTTTTCCAAGCTGTCAGAGGCTCTGCTCAGTTGGATGTTCTCCTTGTCGTTCTGCATATCCCTCTGGCTCTGAATGCTGATCCGGTGCGTGTGAGCTGCATGGCCCTGAGACTTGTAAATTCAGCCGTCACGCTCAGGGATGCTACAGCCAGCGTGCTGGTGTGTACTGCAGATCCAGCCCGGCTCCAGGTCCACTGTTCCTTTTGGATTTTTTATCACAACGCTCCTATTTCACTGCGTACAGGGCACGTGGCTAAGGCAGTCCTCCATACAGTACCCCTGTTTTCTCCAAGGCATCAGACTTGCAGTTTCTCATTGATCCAAGGGTCAGCTTATACTCTCACGAGAAGACGGTGTGTTTTTCTCTCTGTGGTGTGTCAGTGTTGTCACAGGCTGTTGCCTTTCGTAAAGGTATCCTGTACATCTTCTGAAACCTGCCTCGCAGGCTGTCAGCGTTCGTGGATGTCCACAGCACTTCCAAGCGATTGACACGTTTGTGTTCAGCGTATTTAGTCGTGCGTGCACCTGCGATGCAGTGCCTCAGACCGGCTGGTTTTTCACCCGCAGTATACGCTCCAAAATGTGCACCTAGAAAGGCAGGTGCCTTAGCACGCAGCAGTTCTCTGATCTGTTCGTGACACCTTGCTCCTGCCTGTGGTGCTGAGGAGTTGTGTCTGTGATGGTTTTCTTGGTGTGAGGCTTCTGCACATCAACAGGTGCAACAGGATTTCCCCCACATTCAGACTTGGCCCAGACATCCCAGCAAAGCAGAATGCAGCTTTGGACAATAAAAGCTGGTTAACCCCCAGGCCTGGAGCACACCAAGAATGAAAAGAGGTACTTGCACAAAAATCAATACTACTTTTCAGGAATAGGTGTGGGATTTTTTTCCTGTCTCTTCGCTCTGTCCAGTGTGTTAAGTAGCTGGTTTGTTACTCTAACGCCCTCCAAATGATTGTCAGTAATAATTCTGTAAAACTGTGAATCAACTCTGCATGACTTTGTGCAAATAGACTGAGTAATTTCTTTGTTCTTTTCATCTTACTTCGTAATTGGAGTCTGTAAAAGCCCAAAGGTTTGGTCTTGTGGAAAGCATGATTCATTTATTGGTGTCTGTGCCGACTAGTTATCTTTCAGTAATTCCAGAGTGCTGCCACAAGCCAAGAGTGATTCATACATGGCTAAGTGCACAAACAAATGGGGTCATGGCCATCTGCAGAAACTTTTCTAATCTATTTATGGTATCGGAGAAAGAAGTGGGTGTAATGAGGATGATAGAATAGGTGTCAATTACATTAGTGACTATAACCAGTTAAGTAACAGTAACCATTACTCAAAACCACATCTGCTCGTTGCTAAAGATCACGACAGTATGTCCTATTTAAATGTTAACATAGGTCTGATACGAGAGGTGGATTGAGTGTCTCCTAAGGAGCTCAGCATCAACATCATAACTGCTGTGGCAGTCTCTTCTACCTTCGCTGAGATTTAGATCGCTCACACTGTGAGTGTTTGTGGTAGCAAAGTCCAGCTCTTGGCTGCTTTTGAACTTGGTTGTGATACGTGTTACATGGCCAATACTCAATTAACTTGCTGTTGAAGAGCAGTGATACTGTCTTCAGATCGGGCTTAGCAGAGACTGTGGTGGTCAGGTGAGTCCTGTTTCCTTGCCAATGCATTTTTAGTGCTTTACAATCTCAGAGGGAAGATGCATCTTACAAGGTAGGGTAGCCTTCCTCTGCTTCCAACACATTAATTACGAGGATTAATTTTTCCCTTCAACTCTTGTGGTCGTGTCAGAGGTGCTTTGTTCCGTTTGGAGTCGTTTGCTTCGGAGAAAGCAGTTTGCTCCTGTCGTGCTTGTGAGTGGAGGAACAAGACCCCAGGGCTGGCGCTTGGATGCCCAAGTTGACTGTAAAAAGGAGGGAGTTTGACACCAGCGATACAATATAGCCCGGGCAAGAAGTACCCCTGAAGGCTGCACAGCTGGTGTCTCACCTGAGAGAGGTGCATACAGCAAGAGCTTGCACTTGCAGGGATCATGGTGGTCTCCCTGTTCTTCAGAAACATCCCACATCCATATCCCTGACTCCAGGGGTGACCTGCCGGCAGGGTGGACCAGCACCATGAGGTTTGGAAGCAGCTCCCCAGGTACCATAAAGCTCACTTGTGTTTGACGTCAAGGCCTTGACTGGAGCACAGACCTCACAGACACAAAAGTCTGTAAATCAGGTTGAAGCACCAGCGCTGGCCAGAAATATGTAAGAATTTGGCAGCGCGTCACCGTCGTCCTTTTATTGCAGTTTTGAACGCTGTGACTGTTCTGCTGCACCTTCATTGCACATGCTCTCACAGAGGGAGACGAGGCTCCAGCCGACGCACCGCGTGTGCTGCAGAGGGGGAAGTGACCCAGACTTAAGTCAACAGATTGTGTAAGCCACATGCTAGATATACCTGCGGGGCGAGTGGGGAGGAAGCCGTGCCATTTGGATGAATTCCCAAAAGACATCCAACTGCTGAGCATTAGAGCTAACATTTCCAAGCCTGAGCCCCTATGACTGTCCTCCTGAATCGGCTTGTTGTCTTTGCCCATGCATCATGCGTCAGTGTCTTCGCCTGTGAGTCTGAGTTGTGGGGAAGCTGCTGCAAGTGCTGGCTGCTGGGTCTGCTGTGTAAGCTGGGCTCTGTGTTCAGCAAGGAAAATATCCCCCTTAGTGGTTTCTGGTGAACAATATTATGATTAATATTTTTTATTAGTTCCCCCCAAAGTGAAGCTGTGCACAAGCCTTTTACACCCTCTTGTGCTGTTCCCACAGTGCTGAGGGCACTGACTGACTAGTAGAGTTGTGGAGATGAAACCTGCAGCTCAGCAGCTTAAATCACTCGGGGTTGTGCTTGTTCTCGGTGCGTTCTCTACACCTGAAACCCAGCTGGATTTCTGTGTACTCCTCACGAGTATCAGCAATGATACTGAGAGTCAGGGAGCATCGGTGACCCTTGTGCTGGCCTGGGCTGTAAGAGCCTTGCTGAAGGCAGATGTCCTGGCTGCTTTTGTAGAGGAGCAGGTCTTGCTCTTTGCATGTTTATTTATTTCCACTGTTATTCCACCTGACCAAGGGTGGTCTTTTGGCTTCAGTAGCTCAGAACAGAGCTCGGTTAGGCTCTTTAGAGCACTGAGCTCTGACGGTATCTTGGCCAGTTGGGTGCTGCCTTCGGGACGCTTAAGGAACGATATGGTTTGTAGACACTCACTTCACACAACTGGGAGTAAAATGGTCTTAAATTGCAGTAGTTTCCTGTATAAGAAGCAGGAATCTCACTTTCATTGCTACATTCATATTACTGTAGTGGGACTTTGCCTGAATCAAAGATGTGTTTTGAGTTCAGTGTCTCCCTCTCCCACTACTCTCATACACGAGGTAGCACTTTGAGATGCTGCTCTCTGCTGTATAGTGCAGTGGGTTTTCTTTTTCTCTAGCGTGACTTACAACAGGGCATGGGCATCGCACCTTTTTCAGCTTTTTGCCTCGTGGCAGATGATGCCTGAGGTGCCAGAGATGGGCTCAAGAACAATGAGAAGGGGGCAGATGTCTCTGGTGGGTGTCCTGTGTGCTCTGAGCAAGATGCTATGTGAACTGTGGGGTTACAAATGTCTTACTGACGGGTTTTAATCCTCAGCACTTCTGTGGGTTTTCCCGATTAAATACGTCTCATTATCCACTGACTTGCCACTCAGCCCTGAACTGTAGGGAACAATAAACGTAGTGGACAGCCTCAATTTAATAGATGCACTAGAAGCTCTCAATTAGTGTTTGGGTTTGTTAGTTTTATTTTTGTTTCAAAGCAAAAGACAAGGAAAAAGATGGCTGCATTCATTTACTTTAAGTTCAGAGTAGCTCTTTCACATTGCAGGGAAGCCTGGCTGAGTGGGCTCAGTTCAGCTGATTTGGTTGTGTGCTGGGAGAAGGACCTGTCCCGCTGTGCAGCCTGCAGAGTGCTGGCTGGTCTTGAGTGGGTTAACAGCTGCGTGCTGATGTTCAGGAATTTCTCTTTTGACTTGACCAGGGGTTTTTGCTGCTCTTCAGACCACAAGTGCACTTCAGTCACAGCAGGTTCATGGGTCTGGAGATGCTTTTCATCGTCTTGTGTTCTTTCTGCTTGCCTGAGATTCCTCTCACAGCCGTGTGTCTTCCTCTGTTGCTCTTCTAGAGGTTTGCAGACCCATGTAAAGTGTTTGTTAAATTGAGCAAAATCGCCTTTAGGAAACTATATCTTCGGCATAAGAAATGTTTTACGTAACATAGGGGATGTGTGAGGGGACCTAAATACCAGTTTAAATTGGCTGTTACGAAAATAGGCATAATTGGGTCTTTGCACAGTGGTTTTACAGCTTCTGAATTTAATGTCCTGATGAAATCCTGCGTCCAACCCGCGTGCAGCCAAGGAGATAGGGGTAGAGGAGCCTGAGTAATGGGGTTTGTTCTAGGAACAGCCTTGCAGTGCCCTCGTTTGCGAAATCAGACGTACCAGTCATGCGCTGAGACTCTGCTTTGTTTGAAGGGTGTCTGGAGCAGTGGTTTCCTTTCACCTGTGTTTGCCCTTCTGTCTGTCCCAGCAGCACTGGGAGTCGGTGCTGGGCAGGGGAAAGGGCATCTCCTACTATGGTTGTAAGTATGTGAAGGTGAAAAATACCAGACTACTGCAGCTGAGCCCTCCTAGCTGTGCACATGCCAAGAGCTGCAGCTCTGTTCCTCAGCCTGATCAGTGCAGTTCATTTAAGTCGTTTGGTAGTTCAGTAGCTGAGGGCACTTCTGTGGCCTTGGCACAACAGCAGCTGCTTTGCTTCTCCCCTCCGGAAGGCTGAGGAGGCTGCCGAGGTTTCCCAGGTCCAACCCAGGCCAGGCAATGCTGTGGGGCTGTCACCCAGCTGGTCTGTGACCGGGAGCCTGAGGAAGTGGAGGATGTGGTGTTTTGAACTTGCATCCTCATATTAATCCAGATTGTCTTTCCTGTTTCTATATTAGAAGCATTTTGATTGTTCTGTCTGCAGACACAGAGCGTTGTCCTCCTTGGGTGATGATTGACCCATCCTCGTCTGGAAAGCTGGTGTCCAAGTAGCTTGGAAACAAGGCTCCTACAACTCTAGCTGGTGGGAATTGGAAGTGTGTTTTTTTAAGTTTGATATAATCTTCAGCCAGTTAGAGCTGGTTTTCTCTCTGGCTAACTAAAGTCTTGTAAGGTTATAAAAACTCTCCCGCTTTCCTAAGACCATCCTAGCCAACGCTTGAGAGGAAAGCGTGATGCTGTGAGACAGCACAGGAAAAGCTGAGATAGGATTTGCTGCTGCATTGGAATTGTCTTCCTTTAATTGTCCAACCAGCATTTCAGAGAAAATGTCTTTGCTACTCTATCTCCTTCCAGCATTATGATTGTATATAATCACTTTTCTTTCTCAGAAAGAATGGGGTGTGATTTTATTTTATTTGATTTTTGATTTTTTGTTTTGGCAGAAGGAGGAAGGGATAAATGCCAGATGTTGCTGGGATACACGTTTTGCCTCTGTTTAATGTTTTGTGGCTTTCAGTAAATAGGCTGTGAGAGGTGGGGCTGATGTTTTTATTTCAGTATGAATCAACTACAATAAATCCCATCTGCCGAGCATTTATCTTGGGTGTGACTTGGTGCAGTCAGGAGCTGATCCTGGCTCTCCTGCCCAGCAGAAAGGCAGCAGAGGCTGAGGCTAGCCTGAGGGCTCCTTCAGGGTCTTTGCCCTTAGTCCTTTGGGGTATTCGCCCTGCTTTTCCCAACTCATGGCTGAGCTCTGGCTCCATGAGTGAAGTCTGATTCTTGGCCTGTGTTGACTCTGGTATGGGAATGGGCAATTCTCATCTGAACTGATGTGGTGCTTTCTTGGGAGCAGCTCTGATTCTCAGGCTCTGAGTGGGTGAGGACTACCTCAGCCCATGCAGGATGCCCGTCTAGAGGGACTCTCCTGGCTGTGCTGCTCGCAAGCCAGGCAGTGCTGGTGCTGGTGTTACAGCCCAGCAAAGAGCATCTGTGTGATGCCGAATCCAGGAGCTAGGTTCTGCAGAGAGGGACAGTCTTCCTCTCTCCTCCCACAGTGATCTGACCTGCCTTTTGAGCCTTCTTACAGGCTAACCCAGAACTCCTTTCTCAGCATGTGCTGCACATCATGAGATGAACACAGCAGCTCCATTCCCTGCTTCATGTTTTCACCTGTTTAGACTAAGTACATCTTTGTTTTCTTGGCAGCCTATTTGGTTGCACAAACAGTGTAAGACAAAACCACTAGCAGGTGTTGGTCCAGCCAGTATAATTACTGGTTCCTCACTGCCGCTGCTGGTAGCAGACAGCGTGAGCCACCCTTCACATGGAGTCGTCTGGCAGGACTGTGGCTGCAGAAGGGCTCTGGGCATTGATCCACAGGGAATATGCGCCAGCTGCTCAGCCACTCCTGTGTCTCTTCCCTGCTGCCAATTGCACTAGAAACAAGTTGTGCATAGATGGAGGAAGGGAGGTGAGATGGGGATGGCTCTGGTCAGGCTTAAGACGAAGACTTTGACTGCACATTCTCATTTACGTTTAAAAAGTTGGCAAAATGCGTGGCTAAAGCAAAGGGCAGATGTGAGCGGGCAGAGCCAGGTGAGCTCAGGAGGTGAGGAACAGCATTGTAAAATCTCTCCTGGCTTCAAGGAGGTTCATGCTGCTTCTCCCACACATCCCAGGTCATTCCAAAACACCTTAGGTGAGTAGGTGAGACTTGCCAGGGCGATGTGCCCAGGAGGTCCCATCTGGGGTGAGCACCATCACACTGAACACCGTGGGACATCATCAGTATTGCAGAACTGGGTGTGAGGGAGAGCTGCTGCTTTCTACCCTTTTGGAAATTTAAACAGAGAACAATGGACTGCTCCGGACAGCTGCAGGCACAGAGGCTCTTTTTTGCAACCTCTGCCTTTCCTTTGCACTCCCACCCACACCTTTTGGGTCTCCCAAGCCTTTTTTGCCCTCGGGTTTTCTCAGCCTCTATTTTTCCCTTGGCTTTCCACCCCTTTTTGCTTTCTTACCACATTTTGGCCACCACTTTGTCTCGGCTTCAAACTTTTCCTTGAAAAACATCTCCATGTCTTTTCAACCCTTGCAGAGATAGGGACTCCATTACTGCTCTGGGCAGCCTGTGCCAAGGCTGGGCAACCCTTTTAAGGAAGAAGTTCTCCCCATGTCAAATCTAAACCTTCCCTGGTACAACTTGAGACCGTTTTCTCTCATCCTGTTGCTTGTTACTTGGGGAGAAAAAGAATAACCCTCACCTCATTACAAACTCCTTTCAGGGAGTTGTAGAGAGCAAGAAGGTCTCTCCTCAGCCTCCTTTCTTCCAGGCTGAACACCCCCAGTTCCCTCAGCCACTCGTCAGACTTGTGCTCCAGAGCCTGTCCCAGCTTCACTGCCCTTCTCTGGGCAATGCTCCAGCAACTTTCTGACCCTTAATCTGTACCTGAGGTGAAATAGTTGCTTATCTCTGTCCTCTCAGGTGCATGGAAGGTAACATTGGAAGCTTTATTTAGGAGGGATGGTGTGTTAGTACAACCCCTGGACCCTCACGGCAGGCTGTCCTGTGCTGTGGCAGTGGGAAGGCAGGAGGTGTGTGAGTGCCTGAGGTGCAGCAGCCTTGGCTCAGTGTCTGGCAGCGGGGAGCCTCCCTTGCTGTCTGGTTAAAGGCCACTTTTATAGGCCAGTAGGGCTCCTTTGGCATCAGACAGTGGCAGGTACTAATTAGCACCAATTAACCATTACTGGTGACAGACAGTTCTTATGGGCTGCATAAAAAAAAAAAGTCCTCTACACAGGTTCGCTCTGGTGCAATCCCCTGTGGTTCTGCAGTGCTAGCCCAGCTGGTAAACCTTGTTAGGCACCGAGCCTGTGCTTGTGGGGCTGGGATCTGTGTCCCTACATCCCGTCCGTTGTGTTCACGCAGCAGTGTTTTCTCTCTCTGTCATCACTGAGCAGAAGACGTGAGTTAATTTTATTCCAAACTTGCTGCTTTGTTCCTTACATCTGCTGGACATCATGTCTGGGGTCTTCTGCAAGCTTTTGCTATGGGTCTGCCTCTTCAGCACCCCACAACCTGTGTCCCACACTGAATATGGGGTGTAAGGAAACCCACAGCTTTCCCTTATTCTTAGCAGCTCAGTGGTCTGGCACTCTTGGATATGATGGGAAGGTCTCTGGGGTGGGCTGAGTGATACCCAACACTTTGAGAAACCTTTGTAAGGCGTTGGCATGTCATTGGGAGAGTTGGCCATGAGTGCTGGAGGAGAGTGGTCCTGGGGAAGCCTGTGCAGTGGCCTACATGGAAAGGAATGAGACTTCATGCTGCAACTTCTGGTGTGGGAAAAGCATGCGGGGTTCGTTACTGGGATTGGTGAGCCTGGACTGTAGTACTTCTGGTACTGCTGGCTACTGAGGAAGATGCTAGGCTCGGGTGTGGATGTCAGCTGTGGTTGGCTATGGGTGAGCTCTTCAAGCATGGGTTCCCCGAGAAGGGAGTTGGGGTGTGTGGTGCAGCCGGTCGGAGGTGGCTCCCATCACTGACAGATGCTTTCTGTTTTTCTTTCAAATGTCTCCAGGCACCGAATGTTTAGGTCGCACCTTTCCAGGTAAACTGGGTAAGTGAAGTATTTCAAGAGTTGCCAAGATCTAATTACGAAGGCTGATTGCATGATTGTAGCTGCTGTACTATAAACACCCTGGTTATGCGCTTGACAGAGCGGGTGCTGCACTGCCGTGCCCCAGGAGCAGCAGGTACCTGCTGGTTGGGGTGCAGAGGTGCCTTCAGAGGCTGACTGTATGAACCTGGCACTTTTTTGCTATCAAAACCCATCTTCACTTTGGTAATCTTGGGTGGGACTTTTTGCTGCTGCTGCTGCTCAGTGCAGAAGCATTTCCAGAAGCTGGATGTCTTTATGCACGAGGACTCTTTGCTCTTACGCTGGCAAACTAATGAGCAGCAGCAGTACATGGAGGGAAGAACATTGACTGTATTTTGTGCAAGAAATTGGACAACATGAATCTTTTTAAGTCTTGGCATGTCAGGCTTGCATTGAGTGTGACAGGAGCTGCCCATGTTCAGGGCAGGCAGAACCAAGTGTCAGAGCCCTGTTGAACCAGGCTGCTGGATTTGAGCTGAACTTGCTCTGCAAAGGAGCCTTTGCTGATTGAAAAACACCTTGCTGTAACTTTTATGGGATCGCTCTCGGTTCAGAATCGAGTTTATGAGAGCACCTCAAAAGTAAGGCATCTTTGCTCCGATGAGGTGTCCCAAGCCTGCTGGGGAGGAGCTGACTAGATGAAGTGTTAATACTAACTAGATAAAGTGTGGTGAATAAATGATTATAATAAGCGGCTAATCAATTGTTATAGAGCCCAGGAAGTCAATAGAGCTCATGACCTTGGCTTATAACCACGTTTAGATCTTTAATGTGCTTGTAATGCCTACAAATCATTCATTAGGCTTTTATCAAGCATCTCTTAATAAAAGTCATAACCCAAAGTAAGACCAAAAAAAATTATGTCAGTTACTTTATTTCGAGCCTGATGGCACAATTTGGTTGCACAGCAAACTAGTCCCTACTTGTGTTGAAAAAGAAAAGCTGTAAGAGACCGCTGGTCACACCAGCAGCGTTACTGTGGTGGGGAGCAGCAGGACCCCGGGCTGGGAGCAGCCGCTGATGCAGGGCCTGGGTGCTGGGGTACCCAGTGCCCATCCATAGGGAAGCTGCTGCAGCACTTGGTGATTTATTTGTATTTATTTCGGGCCTTAAAGGATTCAGCAGATGAGCCAGGCAGGCGGAGGGAGCCCCTGCACAGTGTAGCTGGGGGTGTTTTCACTCTGACAAGAGGTGTTTGCAGTTGTTTGGCTCTTGCAAAACTTGCACCTGTTTACTCATCCTAGGGATGAGCAGCGATGGGTTCTAGCTGTGTTGCTCCTGCTTTCTCTGGCCTTCTCCATCCCGTTTTGTGTGTGTGTGTGTTTGTGCCTCAGGGAAGGAGGCAAAATGCAAGTGGAAGCATGTGGTTTTCTTAGACTATATAATAAAACCCCGAATACTGGGTTTTTCTGTAATAGAGTTGTTCCCTGCAGTCACCAGTTACTTGTTCCTTTGCCACGCTGCTGTACTCACTGGGTTTTTCAGTCTTGCCAGATGAACGCTGTTTGGAGCAGGGTGTAGGACACCCGGAGTGATCTTGCTGCTGGCTTCGCTGTGCGCCCAGCGAGGAGCTGTGTCTGCAGACGCTGGTGCGTGCCCAGAGAGTCTCCCCAGGCTTCTGAGAACCGCGGTCTGCCAGACAGGGCTGCTCTATGGGATGGCTTTTGCCTCGTCTTTGTTGTCTGGGTTCTTGTCTGCAGCTACAGCCCGGGCAAGTACTGCCAGACATCGCCACCTCCACAACCCACCCACAGTGCCACAGTGCTGCCTGTGGAGCTGAGATCCTCAGGAGAGAGCCCTGTGCCCATCCCTGTACTCCCTGGGCTAAAACCCGGCACGGGGGGTCAAACACAAGCTGTGGGCAGGGAGTGCCCCCCGAGACTGACTGAAGGGAGGTTTAGTTTTTGCTGTTTCCTGTTTTCTCTTGGGTTTTTAAAAACTGTTCCTCCATCTCCAGTGTGGATGCCAGACTCCTGAAATTCTGTAAACGTGGATCTTCCTTGCCTGCTGTGAGGGGATCGGTTTGCTGAGCTGCAGCCTCTGCCCAGAGCTGTGCACCAGCGCACAGTCAGGGGCTGCCATCTTCCCCGTGGGGAGCAAGAGATGCTGCAGTTTCTGATGCATTTTGTATCGGCTCTCCTGCCTCTCAGAGGGAGGCTGGGAACAGGTATGGAGGGTGAAAAGGAGATGCCCTCACCAAGAAGCCCCTCATCCTATTTAGGGGCAGATGCAGTCCTTAAACCTTTTAAAATCAATGGATGAGGTGGAGAGTTTGAACAAAAGAAAATTCACAAGGCAAAATACGTAGCTCAATGCAAATGTGTGGTCTAGTGATGACTTGGAGGTTTGAGTGAGCTCTGAGTGGACACACAGACCTCGCGTGTTTCCCAGAAGCTGGCTCATGCTCTGGGTTTCGCTGCAGTGCTCCCCAGTGAAAATGCCCGTCTGCATTGTTCTTTATTTTATGGTTGTGGGTTGGGGCATTCTGTTACATTAGTCTAAATGGGTTTGTTTCCATAGCTGCATGCCGCTGATAAGGTTCCAGTGTGGGATCTCTCGGTCTCTGTGTACGTGTACCAAAAATAAATCGCACACAGTTGTCAGAAGATGCTGCTGCCATGGCAGGTGCCAGGCTGCGAGGAAGTCTGGCCTGGACCCAGCTGACACTGCAGGTGCATGGCAGCTCAGCCAGTGCCACCGCACAGCCTGGTGGCCCTGGACACCTGAAGCACCTGAGGAAGGTGTTGTGGCAGGAGAGATGATGTTTTGGAAATGGGGGAGTGAGGGATGTAGGGAGAGAAGAAACTCCCTGCCCCTTGCTGTTTTTTTTTTTCAAGTGGAAAGGTATGTGGTGGTGAAGGGCTGACATGGAGTAGCTACCAGCATAATAAAACTCCTCAGCAGATCCCTGCTGCTGGGGTGAGGATTTGCTTGGCTTCAGGCTGTAGCTCCAAAGGTACAGCCTTGGGGTTGCTAAAGGGTGGAGGGTCTCCCTGAGGCAGCTGCTGGTTGTGCACAGGGTTCCAGTTGCTGATGCCCTGGTTGGTTGGTGGTACCTCAGTGCCACCACCTCTGCACAGGTGAGTCTGTCTGGGTTTGTGGCTGTACAGCAGGGTTGGAGCACACTTTCTGGCAGAACATTCCCTTTCTCAGAGGGAGTCATCTTCCCGTCAGGAAGAGTGAAACTCCTGACTTTCATTTTGCCAAAAGCTCTGATCCTCAGGTGAGCAGGTTCTGGTGCGGGACCAACCCCATTGTCTGACGGGGAGCGCTTGGAACTGGTGCTGCAGGCAGTGGGTGCAGCAGCATGGCCAGGGCACGGCCAGGGGCACAGCGAGAGCGTGGGAGCACCCCAGAGAAAACCTCCTGGCTTGCCCTGAGCACTTCCCCTTGCTGTTCTGCCAGGGGTGTTTTAAACCCCTGGCTGCTCCCTCTCCTTTAATGCATCGTTTTAAGTACTGGGTAACTGTTTGCTTTCTGGCAGAGATGAAGGAGGGCTTTTTAATAGGGCTTTTGTTTTCCCTCCATGCACTTCCTTGGCAGGATCCTGCCATTAGCTCCAGCATTTATTTAGTCTATTTGTATTTTCATACGTGGGGACCTACGATGCTGAGAAGCCAAAGGGCTTGTTGGGCGTCACACAAGAAGTATGTGGTGGGGCTGGGTCTCAGCTTCAGATTAGTTCAATGCTGAGCTGATCTCTAGGTTTGGCAGAGAGGAAACATCTCGGTTTGTCTGTTTTTAACCCAGACAGACAGGAAAGCGGAGAATAAAGGGCTTCCTGGAAGGAAGCTTTTTTTCTCCCCCTTCTCCTGTTGGTGATATGCACAGAGCTGGAACTGCAGGACGGGTGGTTTGGGAGCGTGTGGATGGCGTGTGTGAAAATGGGGAAAGCCAGGGCTCCTCTGGAAATTCTATGAGCTCCTTCACCTGTGCACTGGGAACCAGGAGCTGCCCAAGGGCCTGCGCTGGTGAGGAGAGGTGGGCTGTGTGTGGCCTCCCTCCCCCTCTACCCTGGCACATTTTGGGGGCGATGCCTGTTGAAGGCTGCAGCTGGGGTCTGCGCGGCTGCTCGTGTCCCGCAGCGTGTGTGCCGCCTTGTCTGAGGCAGCCCCGTGCGCCGGCCGCACAATGCTGCCTTCACGCCGTCAGACTGGAGGTCTAGACGCTCTCCCTGCCTTTGTTAGCAAGGTCACAGGTTAGGGAGCATTCCCAGCTTCTCTTCCCTCTGCTGGGCAGGAAGCCTTCCCAGAACCAGGCGTTGCACACAGGGCTGCAGCGGGGACCCCTGGGGTGAGTCACCCCACTACCCGGAACGCCCTGAGGTTTAAAGTACTGCGGCAGCTCCCCGAAGGAGATGTCCGCTTGAAATGCACTCGGGTCACCCCCACTCCAGTTCTCACCAGCACAGATGCTCAGCTGACACCGGATAAATAGAAACCTTTTAGCCCTTGCCAGTAAGTCTGGAGCGAACTGCCAAAAAGCATCGAGGACCAAGGCACAAAACGAAGTCTGGCCTGAGCAAAGCACTTCCCAATGGAGCTGATGTGCTCTGACTAGATTGTTAGTACGTGAGATGCTTTGGTCTTGGGGTTTTGTTAAAACACAGTGGTGGAACTTTAAAGGTTTTTCAGTAGACGTGCAGTTAAGTCGGTCCCCTAGCAACAAAGGAAGGGTTTCTCCTGTAACGCAGACTTTCTTGACATGAAGCACTTGTAAAATTCCCACCCCTTTAAATCAAAGATGAATTTTGCTGCGGGATTTTAGACGTACTCAGAGATGGGACTTGAATCCCTGATGTGCATCTGCTTGTTACCCTGCCCCAGCCCACCTTTGCTGGCCAAGAGCTCCCACAGCTTCTGCCTTCACCTGGCCTGGAGGCTCCTTGGTGCTGTTGCACCCAGTGGTGACGTGGAAATAAGGGGGAGAGAGAAGGGTTCCATATATAAGTTGGCTGCAAGTTTCTTGTATGGGTTATTTTTTGGTTGGTTGTTTCTTTCTTCCTGAGAAGAAGGTATGATGGAAAAAAGGAAGGTTCCTATATTTATTATTGAATTAATATCTATTAAATAATATCAAACCTGAAATCACTGTTAGGCAATGAATGCTCTTGGTGAAATTAAATGCTTCTGCTTCTGGCTCGCTCTTGTGCTTTCTGTGTGTGGTGCTTGTGTATTATGTGTGAAGAATGAACATGTGGAGCTCCAGTAGAGGTTTTTAGATAGAAATAACACTGACAGCTCTTTCTCTGTGAGTCCAAGGCTATTATGTGTCTGGCTCTCGCCAATGTGAATTGCAGAGGATGTTCATGTAAACTCCATGGCTGACTTCACAGCTGCACAACCATAGTGGATTTGAAGCCTGGGCACTGTAAGCAGAAGTGATGTTTTTCTTGTGTCTTGTCATTTACCTCTCTGTGTGATGGAGGACCGAGGGAGCCCATATCCCACCCTGCTCCTAGCACCCACAGTGCTGGTGTGGGGATGGGCATGAGTGGTGGCATTGACCCCTGCCCTGCTGTGATGCTTCTTCAGCCTCACTGAGAGGTTGTGGTTCTGCAGTCTCTGAAAGCTGTGACAGCACAGGTGGGCAGGGTGGCCTCAGCAGAGTGTTCATCAGGGACCTTGTTTTATCCTTGCAGCAAAACCAACAAATTCTGGTCAGGTCAAGCCTTGAACTTCTTCCTTAAAGCTCTATTTGTGGTCTTGGATGCTTCCAATCACTGACTGATGGCTGCTAGGAGACACTGGGGAGCATGAGCCATCCTGCAGGTGGTGGTGGGCACACATCAGCAGGGAGTCAGCAACCAGCTCCTGTCAGCTCAGTGGGGTGCTGCGAGCTCTGCTCTGCCCGTTGTGGGTTGGGCAGTGTCAGGCCCCTCCAATGCCATGGGTGCAGCTCTCTGAGCAATCCTGCACTTTTCACCCCTGCTGAAATCCTGGCAGGCAGCATGGGGAGCAGAGTGCACCTGTACGCTCCTTGGGGTTAACGCCTCTGTGAACCCCCAACGCACGGAGTGATGCTGTTTGTGTGGGGCTTGGGGGAAACAGTGTTATGTTAAGCTCTCTGTAAGGGAAGAAGAGCACCCAGACACATTCTCTACTGCTTGTCTCAGTAATTTCTTCCAGATAACCTACACATCTCTGTCAGTGCAATTAAAGCAGAAATTCTGTCTAATGAACAGTTGTAGCCCTTGGGCTATTGCAGAATGAACAGTGAAGCTGGAAACAGTCTTATTAAAATAATAATTAAGAAACAAGGGTGGGGAGACAGAGGGAGATGCAAACAAGGTGGTGGTGGGATTCTGTAGGCTGAGAGCAGAGGCTGCAGTCGACCTGGTTTTGAGTGTCCAGAGGTGACTTCACACCAAGTGACTATATGGTTGGATCTGGTGCTGGGCACACCCCTGCTCCCCTCCTTTGCCAGGGGCATCTGATAATGCCGTGTCACAATGGCACGGTCTTTAAAAGCCAGTCTGGCGTTACAAGTGGTTGTCCCTGGGGTAGCTGTAGGTCTGTGGGACACTTGCTCCATCATGGGCAGCCTTGGCCACCCTGTTCAGCCAGAGCAGCTATTTTGTGGGTTTTTTTTTTTTGAGATTTTGGTTCTCTAACAGCTGATAAAGCTCAGGAAGGCAAGAGCATGTTTCTTGTGTTAGACAGGATTAGATCTGGTTTTGTATTTTCCAGAAGACTGTGCTTTGTCATTAAAAAAACATGCTGTGCACAGCCCCAGTTTGCTTTAACTTCTCTTTCGCTCTTGCTTACCTGTGGACAGTGACTGGCCAGGCTGAACTGTGTCAGTGGTGGAGACTGGCCAGTTTATCTTGGGTGAGATCATTTATTGTCTTGCTTTTAAGTGAACAATTAAAAAAGAAAAATCCTTTTCAGTGTTAACCCTTGGGGTGATGACAGTCACTCCAAGGGTCTCCCTAATAATCTCCGCAAGTCATCATTTTATATTGGTGAAGCAATTAATACTTGGAGTTGGCTTTTTCAAACTTAATACACTCCTATTTGGAAATGCATGTGCGGCAGACAGCTAGTGCCATCTCAGATTAAACAAATACATTTTTTTAACCCTCAAATGCCATAAAACAACAACAATAAAAAAGGCCAAACAAATCCCATTGGAATGATATTAGTGGGATTTATATCTTTAGGGGTTTTGTGGTTTGGTTGAGGGTTTTTTTTTCCTTTTGAAATGGTTGTGAACCAGAGTGATTACTTATCATTTTCATTTTAACTCCATCTGACAAATCGTTTTAGATGAAGAAAGCAATACTGCATCTTTAAATGGCTACTCTGTCAGCGCATCTTGCAGGGCTTTAAATGCCCTTTGTTACCGCAGTCTAGACAGGACGCAGGCGGAATATTTGATATGTTATAAGGCAAAGATTTGACAAGGTTGAATTCATTTACTGGCTTATTTAGAACTGAATTCCAAAACACTTTTTTCCGCACAAACTCGACTTACTCTCGCCATCCTATATATATTTTTTGAAGTTAGCACAGTGTGTTTCAACTGTTTAGACTGGGAGAGGAGACGTTCGTTTAGTGCAGCCCGCAGTACTTTAATTGCCCTTTTTATGACTGTCTAGACATCATGCAGATGCATGTTTGTGGTGAGAAGACATTTCCCCCTCTGGTTATACGATAGTCTGAACCCTTTAACATCGCCTATCTCCTTCCCCCATGGCTCGCAGTGCGTTTTGCACCCCCCTCCCGCCCCGTCGCTGAAAATCTCTTTATCCCGTTTTGTTCTTTGCAGGACACTTCGCTCCTCGTTTTCTCGCTGTTTCCCCAACACTTGTTTGCAAACGCTGCTGCCTTGGGAGGCTGAAGGTGCGTGCGGAGCGAGGGGCTCCCGCACCTCCCGGGCGCGTCGGGCTCGGGGGTGGCTCTGAGGGATTCTTGCGGGTCGCCGCGTCCCTCCTCGCCCGTGCTGCGGGACCGGTGCGTGGCCGGGCAGGGTAAAGGGGGAAGGGTGCGGGTCCCCCCGCCGCTCTCGGGCCGGGGTTGAGAATGAAAATACCGGCACGGTTTGAATGGGCTCGGAGTTTTAGTTATGCAAATCGGACGCATTAATTAACCCCGTTGCTATAGCGACCGCTTTATTGTTAAATGCGGTGAAAAGGGGACGAGCTGTGCCCGTGGATAATCCTCCCCTCCGCACTCTTCCTCCTGCCCCGGGCCGTGCTGCTGCGGGGGCACCTGCCGCTCCCCCGCCCGGGGCAGCCCCGTCTCCCCTCACATCCCCCGCGGGCAGCTGGCGGGCGGCTGGAGCAGCCGGAGCTAGAGCTCGCCTCGGTGGAGGGCACAGTCGAGCCAAGGGGGCTGCCTCTCGCCCCCTTGGCCCCTTCCATCCAGCCGCCCCAAAAACCATTGTTTTTGGGCTGACCCCGGAGGTGGCTCCGCGCTGCCGCCCCCAGACACCAACCTGCTGTCGGGGGACGGGCCGGAGGGCGCTGGGGACAGCGGGGGGACACAGATGTGTCAGGGGATTCGGGGGGGGTGCTGGGAGCCCCGTTCCCCACTCCAATCCTGTCTGTGCCGGGTCGTACCGGGGAGAACAGCTTCTATTTCTGTGCGAGCTGAAAGAGCCGCAAATGCCAGGCGCTACAGCGGACCTCAGAGCCTCCTGTACGTCTGCTGTAGGAGTTAGAACCCTTCTCAGGCTGTTGCTGCAGCCGAGGTGTAAGGAGGTGTGTTACCTTTAACGTTGTCAGATTTGGAGTGGTTCTACTCACCTCCCCCATTCGCCCTGCTGTGTTGGTATATTTTATGTAAATATAACGTCGGGGTGTTTTTGCCGTCTCTGTGTGAGATGCACCCGCGTTGGCTCCCATCTGGTGCTGTTCAGCCCAGTTCAAGAATTGAGCTCGATTATTGCGGTGACCAAGCGCAGTCTGTGTGTCTGGGCATGTGCTGCATGAATTTTGTGTCATCTTTTCCTGCAGCATGGAATTGTGTCTGGAACTTAACGTTGTCCTTGTCCCATGGGAGTGACTTACCTTGTGAACAGTCATTCCTTCTCCAAGCAAAAGGAATGTAGACGATAATGGAGCTTAAGAGGAGGCAGAGAAGGAAGGGAGAGGTGTCTGACTGGTGGCCCTGGACAGGGCTGAGGAAATCCGGTCCCAGTTGCAGCCTTGTCAAGACCCTTGTGGCTCCGGCCAACTTGCTTAATCATGTTTCAACATCTGTCTGCAGTTGGGGCAACCCCTGTGGCACTGCTGCCGGGGTCAGACTGTAGCCTTGGAACAGGGGCAATGGCAGGTTCCCTACCTCTGCCCCTGAATGGGCTCCTCAGGGCTGCATCGAGTTAATTAGTGGGATGGTGGAGGGGGAAGCTGAACTGATTCACACTGGGATACCCTGGAGCAGTTAAGGTTCCCAGGCATAGCTTGTGGTGTATAATAGCTTCTCCTTGCCTCTGCTGCGTCCCTGAGCTGAGGTCTGGTTTGAGTCAGTGGGTGTCGGGGAGAGAAGCAGGGGTGTTGCTGCTTGTCTCCATTGTCCCTCTCAGGGTATTGCACCAGTGTTGGTCCTGCAGAACTTGACAGGCACAGCGCTGGGGGTTGGGTGCTGGCACTGAGGCACTGAGCCGCAGCTGGCTCTGGTGGGGCCATGGCCAAGTGTGATGGGAATTGGCCAGTGAATGACTTTCCCAGGAGTAAGCGGAAATGGAAACTTTCTAGAGGACAGCCAGGTTGGAGAGAGGTGAAAGAGGAGGATAGTGGGAGGGAGACCTGATAAATCGTCGTACATGCAGCCTTCAGTCTGAAGGGGCTATGATGACACCCATAACCTGCACCTCCACACTGTTATGCTGTCACCCCTGGCTGTTTGCAGTGGGGTGTCCCATGGGGACCCTGTTGCCGCCTCACCGCTTCGCAGGCGAGAAGGGTACTGTGCTACCGCCTTCTGTTCTGTGCACACAGCAGAAGCAGCATCCTGTGACCTGCAGAATTAGAGTTGCCTTGTTTTGATGGGCTAGATGACTAATGAAACGCCTATTAGTCTTGAAGCAGCAGGAGGAGGAATCAGGCTGTGGCACTGCTGGCAGTAGGTAGTGATTTGTACCCTGTGGTGCGGTGTGGGTGGCTGGGGCTGATGGTGAAGCTGCAGGTGCCCTGTTGACGTGAGGCAGCTCCATCGCAGCAAGAGACGGGGCTCAAATGAAGTTGGAACCTGAAACTGCTGTTAGCTTTCTGGAGAGGTGGCAAAGCTCTCCCTGGATGGAGCACTTGCTCTCTCGTTGGAGCAGCCACGGCTGGCAATTTGTCTGTCGAAACAGATGTGGGCAGTGACAAACATCTATTTCTATAACAAGAAACAAATTTGGTAATTGCCTCTTTCAACAGGACTTGCTCAAGCAGGAAATGAAATTCCTGAATGACAGTTAGCAAAAGTATTTATAGCCAAGTTCATAAACGCAATGAGCTTCCCTTTGTCATAAGTTTCTGCTGGGTGGAAGGAAAAAAACCCCGCCGTGGTAGCCAGCCCCATATTGATCAGGAGTGTTTCCAGGGTTTACGAAAATACTTATTTATTAATGTGTTTATTTTTACCAGCTTAGAAATCCCCTGACAAACAAGACCTCTTTGGTCTTTCAGGGTCAGCTGGCAGGGTTTGATCCGGATATTGTGTGCTGTGTGTGGCTTTTTTCTCGGTTTTTGGTAGATCTTGTTGTCTGGTTCATGCTGTTTATGATTGCAGACAGTAAACTCTTGGTCCTAGATCCCTCTCCAGATGTTTGTGTTCACAAGGCTGTCGTCCAGGCCTGATGCCGTTGCACTGGCTCTGGGTAGCAGGAGATGCTCTGCTTGTTCTCAGCTTGGTGGGGGCCGTGAGCCTGGCCCAGCGTTTTCTGGTGAGCAAGCAATTTTACCTGTCTTTTAAGTGCAAAATCAGAATGGCTTTATTCTTTTAATCCAGTTTAGCTGTCCTTGCCCTTGGGAGGAACTTCAAAAGCAGCATACTCCTTCCAGTCATCTCAGTGGGCTGGGATCTGGCTTGCTGTGCATAAAACACATCGTCTGAAAATCCTGGAAAAGGGGAAGGAGATGTCAGTAGGTACAAAAGAGGAGAGAAGGGGTTGGTGTATGCAAGATTTCAGAGAGTCTGAGTGTCCCAGAGAACCTCGTTAGTTCTTATTTCTCTGAAGGCACTGGTTAATGTCTTTGAGTTTCTTTAAACAAGTCTCCAGTTGACAGATCCCTGCCCAGAGCCAGGAGGTGTCCCAGCTGAAAGAGCTGCTGACCCCAGCCCTCACATTTGTAATTTCCATATAAAAGATGAATGCTGCCGGGCTGATCGTGCCTTTCTGGCTCCTGAATGCAGGTCCTGCTCACCACAGCTGCTGCTGTGGCCATGCTGGCTCAGGAAGGCCACCTTTTAAAAACAGGTCACACCGGTGTGATGGGGACAATGAATGTGTTTTAAGGACTAAAAAGTTTTCTGAGGTCCGACCAGTCTGATCCTTCTGTGGCTGTAAACATGAAATAGGGCTTTTTTAAAAAGAGTTTGGGGGTGAGGGTGCAGGATGAAGCCGTAGTTTACCAGTGACTCAGAGGATGTGATGCTTCATTACCTGGCATGATGAATTAAGAAAACCAACTATTAAATGCACAGTGATGGTCCGAGGATTGACACTGTGATCATGACTTCTTAGGACCTCATCACTCATGTTCCAGCAAGGCTTTTTCTTAAACTAGCTGCTTTTCCAAGTCCCACTTGTTTTCTATCCTGCTCCCTCTCAGCGTGCTGTCGCCAGCTCTCACAGCATTAGTGCTGCTTGCCACATCAGAGCTGGCCGTGTTGAGTCTGGAAAAGCAACTTAGTGGTTAACTGTCCCAAAGATGCATGAAGCAGAACCAATTCAAGTGGGCTCGTGCCAGCTGCCCTGCCAGTTGCTGTGGGCTTGATCCCGATCAATTTGATGCCTTAGTAGTGCTGCTACAGCTCTAGCTCCAAGACGCCGCTGAGTGCCAGCAGTGGCAGTGCCCGTGCTGACACCGTGGTGTGTTTCTATCTCCAGTACATCCTGTGCTGCCTCGTAAACAAGTAGTTTGTTGACAAGCTGTTGGGCTCTTTGTATGTGGGTTTATGGGGGTATTGTTGAGGAGATAAATGTAACAGATGCGACACGAATATTGCAGCGATGACTTTGCTTGGTCTGATTGTTTCTGTGATGACCTAAGAGATGAGCAGTGGAGGGTGGGTAACTTGCCATCTGAAGTTCTTTGTTCTTTCATCTCTTGTTCCTCCTCCACAGTCCCTGAGACGTTGGAGTAGACCTTGTACCTGCTGGATGAGGTGGCCTCTGAACGAGGAGCAGTGTTCAGTGCTGCACCCTGTCTGGAAGCCTTTGGATTCCAGCTGTTGCCTGGAGCTGTTTTGGTTCTTGCTTGAATTAGAGCAGATGTGATGTTTAGCGTGATGGGCTTGTCCCCTTTCCAGGCAGGCTGGGAAGGATGCACTGGAGCAGAGCTGCTGGCACCTGGCTGTATTGCTGTGCTACCACGTGTATGGTCAGGGGAGGGCAAGAGGTGCTGGTGCTGACCCTGCTGCCTCTCCTATGGGGTGCTGTGGAGTCCCAGTCCCTGCGGCTGCTTGCTGAGGAGCTCTGAGTATGTTCCCTACTAAAATCATAACTTGGGAGGGCAATTAGATTCAGATGGCTCCTCTCAAATTCACATTCCTTTGTCTTGAGTAGAAAATACAAGGACCTCTCTTTGGATACATCACTTAACCCACATCATTTTGCAGAGGCTTTGATGAGCATCATTGTAACAACCACACTTGGACTTGATTCTGCAGAGCTTAACCCTCCGGTCCACGCAGGGAGCCACGTACTTGTCCAAAGTCACCCAAAGTCTGATGTTACATCAATCCAAAAGCAGCCAGCAGGCACAGGGGCCAGCGGTTGGGGTAGGCAGGGCTCTAAAATGAGCACAAGGACTGAGCAGACCTCAGGCCAGCTCTGTGGACCTCACTTCAATCCAAGCTTGCTGCAAATCAGTTCAATGATGTCAGCTCTGGCCTTTCTGGTTCTCTGCTTGCGTGAAAAGATGGCATGTCAGCGTGAGTAAGGCAAGGCGGTAAGGGATGTCCTCAGCTTGCATTTTCCAGAAGTGATTAGGAACTTGTTTTGTGCCCTAATTATTTGGGCACGCAAGGTAGTGATAGGCTCTCAGCACTGCGTGGCAAGGACTCTTCTGTGACTGTCCTTGCGTGTCTCCTTGTTCGCAGTGGTGCCTCTGGGCGCTGCTGAAGCTGTGGTGCTCTGAAATGTCAGCAAAGACCAGGGAGGAGAGCGGGTCTGGCTGTCAAGTAACTGACAGAATGGATAAGGGTGTCTCTCCTCCTCCTCTGCAGCCTGCTGGTGCCCAAGCCTCTGCCCTTGCTGCTGCCTTCAGCTGGAGATGTGGGTGCTAATAATGGCTGAAAGTCAGACCCATCACTTCTAGTTTAGGGCAGTGTTTCTGCTTGCCCACTGGCAATGAGTTTCATGCGAAGACGGCAGCCCAGGTCTGCTGGAGAAGATGCTGGGTCATGCATTTCTTCTGCCTGTCAAAGCCTCTGGGTGGGTAGGGCAGCAGGCAGGGACCTCTGGACCAGCAGCTGGGGAGGATGTCTGCTCTAGGAAGCAGCCCAGGTTTAGAATGCTGACACTTACTGATGCTGGGAGAGGGGGACCTTTGTTCACCCCTGTTCCAAAACTTGCTTTCAGTCTGCTCTTCTAGGAGCTGCATAAGCTTGTCGAGAAGCCTCTTTAAGGTTACTGGCGTGAAACTTTTCTTGGATTAAATCCTTGAGCATCTCTGCCTGATGACCCACAAAGCTTGTGAGTGTGGAATCTGGGAAACTGCGGAGAAAGAGGAAGGAGGCATAGATGCTCTTCATCTCCAAGCTTCAAATTATTACCAGGAGTGATCTGATTTGGACTTTCACTTCTCCCCACCACCTTCCTCCACATGGCCAGTTGAAAATCAGCTGTACTTTTATCTCTGTCTTTTACATGTGGGGCTTTTTATGCCACTAGAAAGCTGGCATCAAGGGCCACAAGGAACCTGTGCAAACAAAAGATGCCCAAGGGTGGGGGTGGATGACGAGACAAGGGAATTGGGAGGAAAGGGAACTGTAGTTGAGGCTGTGCACATCTCCACTGCATCTTGCTCAGAGTCGTGCAGCCAGGACAGCTCTATGGGTACTGGAGGTGTTAATGGAGAATCGGGGATCAAAGTGCTTGCTGTGGATTTGTGAACACATCTCATTAACTCACCTGCTTAATTTTGCCGTGTCTGGAAAGACTCTGTGTGTATGTGTGTGGAAACCTTCCTCTCCAGGGTGGGAGTACGTGGAGATGGAGCACTGTAGTCAGTTGAACTTGCCCTAAATCCCCATGGATTAAGGAAGAAGCCGGGACATGCGGTGTGACATTACAGTGCCACCATATTTAGCTGAGGGTAGGCAGCAATTCATTTACACACTTCATAACCTTCAGAACTGGCTGTGACACGACTGTCCCCAGTCCTCGGGGGTTGTGCTGGAGGTCAGTCCCCACCAAGCTGCTGCAGGATGGTCGCCACTGGGCTGCTCCACTCCACATGGTGTGGGCTCTCAGCCAGGATGTGTGGAGTCATGTTGCTGAGTCACCCACGTGAGCCAGGCTCCCTAAATAACCACAGGCACTCCGCGCAGCAGCTGTGCCTGTGAGGAGTGGAAAGTGCTGCTTCATAGCTGGAGTGAGGGCTCTGGGGGCAGAAGGGGAGATGATTTTCTCTTCTGCTGCTGGCAGTCACCTAGCTTGTCGAACAGTGTCAGTAGGTATCCTGCTGCCACTCCAGAAGAGCTGGTTGCGGGCAGAGGGATTGGGACCCCTGTGCTGTGGGTTCCCTGTCTGTGACAACAGGTTTGTGCCCAGTTATTACACCCTGTGCAGTGAGCCCTGGCTCCATGCCTGCACCAAGGGCTATGCTCTTCCTGCAGTCCCAGGAGGGACCAGGTTCCTCAGCAGGGCTGAGTCAGAGGTGGGTCTTGTTCCTGGGCCAAGTGACCAGGTGAAAGGCTTTGTCCCTCTGGGGTGGATGGGCTCCCTGTGCTCACTGCTAGGTGCCCGAGATCAGGATGAGCAATCCTCTGCCTCACCGTGGTGCATCTGTCATGCTAAGCACTGACCCAGCTGCTTCTCCTCTTTGGCTCTCTGGAGACCTTAATTATGTCATTCCCCACCGCCAGCTCTCTGTGCCAGTGATAGAGGGGTTTATGCTATTTCTGCAGCTCTCTAGAAGTTAGGAAGTGGCAAAATCTGCCTTGTTCTCAGCCCCTTTTTGTTCTCCCTGTCTCCTACTCACTTCCTCTGGATTGTTCTGCTGCTCAAGTTCACATCAGCCTCTACATTAAGGGAAGCCACTGCAATTAGGTTTTCATTTCAAACCCACTTTTTGCTTTTGTTTGACCTTTCCTATTGCAGATGTTTGGGATTGCTCCCATCTTGAGTTAGAAGTTTCCCTTTGGTGGTGTGGCTGTGCCCAACACTCCCAAAGCCTGAGGAAGGCTTTGCCCGCCTCTGTCACCACGTCCCCTCTGTTGGGCACATGAAGCAACCTCAAGACACAGTTTCAAGTGTATTTTTCCAAAGAGTGCTATAAAATGAGTGGCAGTGGGGCTTGGATGCTGAGGGGCTGTCCCACAGAAACAAGGGTTCATGTTCCTCTCGTGGTGGGCTAACTTTGAAGAGCAAGGCTTGCTCAGGAAGTTTCTCATCCTGTCTGGCACAGAGCAGGGTGCTGGGTTGCCTCACACTGGGCTGATGTCCACCAGAAGATGAACTCAGCAGCAGGAGATTTTTCTCTGCACTCTTCAGAGCATATTTTTGATCATCTGTGTGAGCTTGTGATCGGACTCATCATGCTTGAACTGCCCCAGAAATCTGTTTCAAGTTAGAACTAAGGGGTTTTTAATGATAAAAATACCCAGAGGAAGTGAAAGTGAACAGGGGATTCTCTGCTTGCTTTGATTTTGTCTCAGGACAGCAGACTGGGGTTTTACAGGGCACGCCACAGCAGTTGTGATGACTGGCACATTTTTCTTTTAACATCTTTTTTTTCCTCAGGAGTTGTGACTAGTGCAGCTACACGTGTTCAGCTCAGCCATTTCTCTCATGAGTAATTTCATTTCTTCCTTCCATCACTTCCTGCACGATACACAGTTCTAATATGTGTTGGTGTGTGTGTGTATGTATGTATAAAAATCGTGATTGAAGCTTGCAGATGACTCTTGTGACCCACAGATGTGTGTTACACCTGGCTGAAACAAAAGTAATCTAGGCTGAGACCCTGTCCAAAAGCTGTTCTGTCCACTTGGAGGTGACAGCTGCAGTACCTGTAAATATTGAGGTAGTTTTTTCCTCCTCTTTGTACTTGCCTCTGCTTTGGAGCACTTGTTTTCAGGAGCAATAATCTATGTGGAAGGAGGAGCACGAATCAACTTTATAGAAAGCATTTAGTGAACTGCATTATGTCTGTAATGAGTAAGGAAATGCATTTGAAGTGTGCAGTAGCCCACTCCCCCCAGCAGCCATGCACGTGTGTCTGTGTGTGCAGAGGCTTGTCACTCCCAGCATCACCACTGACCAGAAGCTCTCCCTCCTTGCAAAAACATAAATGGGTTTTAAATCTGGGGTGCTGAGCATTTTGTTCGTGGGCACTCAAGGAAACTCTGAGAATCCCTCCTTCTGCAGTTGTTTCTGTGGAGCTGCAAACTCTGGTCTCCAGTGGTGAGCAGGGTGGGTGCCCCAACCACCAGGCTGTGCTGCTGAGGTGTCTCTGCATCATCAGGAGCTGCTGTTCTCAGACGTTTTAGAGCCTTCTCATCTCCGTGGCTGGGCAGCAGGGGCATGCACTGTCTTCCTCTGAAAGGCTCCCTGAGCAAGAGAGCAGCACCCACAGCCTGTGTGTTGCGGGATCCGTAGGCTTTGGGAAGCAGTGAAGTCTCCATGGGTAGTTCATTAATGGGATGTTAAAAGAAATCTACCATGAAACCTTTATTCACAAGGCCAGGTGTGGCTGAAAGCAGCAAGTGAGTAATAGACTTGAAGTGACTGCAGATACCCAGTTCTGGATTGTGAGAATCAGCGGGAAGATGCTTGGCTGCAGCAGAGTCGCTCGTGTGCCGACCCAAAGCTGCGGCGTCTAGACAGAAACCACAGAAAAGCAGGTTGTGTCGCTTAGATGTGATGTCTGAACCTGCTAGTTTGAAACGTATTCTGGAATAAAGATTTATGTAAAGTTAAATTACTGTGACCTTACTTTGCATGTGGCGGCTGCATGTGCCCATCACGCAGAGCCTAGTGCATTTGTAACACTTCCCTTGGGGAAAATCACAGAGAGAGAAATGGAATGAGGTCTCTTCTAATTGAAAAGTGACAATGATCAGGAGGCCAAACACAAAACGTGTTGATTTTTTTTTTTTCCTCCTTGTTTTGTGATGTGTGTGTGTGTTTTTAAGAATACCAGTAGAATTATAAACGATGTGCTTTGCAGTGTGGCAAGGTTTTCATTCCCCAAAGGCTTTTTATTAGCATAGCAGCTGAATTGCGCTTGTGTAATAACGTATTAACTCAAAGTTTGGGGGTTTAATGATCTTTCTTCATTCGTTTGAGCTGTTTGGATAAAATCTGGCCAAGTGTATACAGCTCTCCAGTGTTGTTGGGTTTTTTTTTACCCTGCTCCTACCAATGACAAGTTAAAACAAAGGGAGAGTTGGCAGAAACTTCATCACCTCGAGTGGGTTTGAGCCTCTTGAAAATTGAAAAGCACAGATTGAGTATGGGGGACTTCTTGGTTTGATTCTTCCTAAGGCCAGATTTGGCAACACGAGTGTTCTTAGGATTAAAGCTCTTCTCGATGTACTCGATGCAGTTGCTGCCGGGTGCAGCAAGACTGCGCTGCTCTGCCTGGCTGCACTTGGGATAGAGCAGAACCTGGGGCACAGCGCATCCTTGGTGCTGCTCTTGGTCACAGAGCAGAGGTTCCTGGTGGGTTTGGCCTCTTCATGTATTGGGAAGAAATTTTAATCTCAGCAGCAGCACCAAAGGAGACCTGAGGAGGGGCAGCAGATGCGTTTCCAGTATGTGGTGCTTAAATGTTGGAGCCCTCATCTCTGCAGGACAGGGGTAATGTGCTGCACTGCAATGGCTGAGCTGGCAAAGGAGATGGGATGGGGCAAGGCCATTGGCATGAAGAGGCCAGAATCGTAATGGGGAGCTGATCAGATTTCATAATGAGCTCAGACATGTTTCACCAAACCCCTTTACAGAATGTTAATTTGTAGTTTAATTGTTCTTCCTCCTCCCACAATGCAAGATGATAAAATCCTGTTGATCACGCCAGTGTGACTGCTGTAATTTTAGACTAGATTCTGTATTGAAATAACCCCGTTCAGAGTTTGAAGAGCAAGGCATGGTGCATGGCTGAACCCTGTCTGCATCTCCTGGCCTCACCCTGGCAGGCTCCAGCTCATCACAGAACATTAGGGATTGCAAAGGACCGTGAAAGATCAGCCAGTCCAATCCCCCTGCCACAGCAGGATCTCCTAGATCCAGTCACACAGGAGCATATCCAGGTGGGTTTAAAATGTCTCCCAAGAAGGAGACTCCACAACCTCCCTGGGCAGCCCTTTTCAGTGCTACTGTCACCCTCACTATGAAGAACTTCCTTCTCATGTTTATGTAGAACCTCCTCTGTTCCACCTCATACCCATTGCCCCTTGTCCTATCATTAGATGACACTGAGCAGAGCCTGGCTCCGTCCTCCCGACACCCACCCTTCGCATATTTATCAATGTTAACGGAGTCACTGCTCGGTCTCCTTTTTTCCAAGTTCAAGAGACTGAGCTCCCTCAGCCTTTCCTCATCAGGGAGCTGCTCTGCTCCCTTCATCTTTGTGATTCTATGCTGGATTCTCTCCAGCAGTGAGGTGACCAGCTCCAGGAGAACATGAGAGGGAGAGATGGGGCAGGAGGAGCTCTCATGCTAGAAGCAGCATTGTGTTCTGGCACTCATACTGTACCTCACTATTGTGCTTCCTGGCATCTGTGGTGGTAGACAGTTTGTAAGTGAGCCAGCTCGTGGTTCTGGAAAGGGGTTAGGGCAGCACTGCCTGATAGCCAGAGCATCACCCGTGTCACCAGGCACCAGTTCAGCAAGATGTGGTTTATTTAAGGCATCTGTGATCCTAGTAAAGGAACTTTCCTTTACAGATACCTTGGCCGTGTGTTTCTCCAGAAATATACCCTCTTTTAACAGAAATACAACCTCTTTTAACAGAAAAGGAAGTTTTCCATCACTGGACTCGTTTATAACTTTGTGTGTGTTTTCTTACCGTGACCAAAGCTCACGCTGCTTTTTGAGGGGAAATTGACTCATCTTCCTAAAAAACCTTTAGCTGTCCTTTGCTTAGTTTTGTTTTTCCTTTTCTTGAGTGAGTCCTGCAAAAAGCAGTCTCTGCACCCAGGCTTGGGGGTGGCTGCTCTGCAGGCTGGGGGCTCTGCTGCCCAGGTGTAGCTGAGGCAGAGAGCCTCTGTGTCAGTGCCCCCGTGGTGTCAGGTCTTTGTGGGTGACCTGCAGGGTACCTGGGGGAGCTGTGGGGATGCCTGTTCTACTCTTACTTGTTTTTTAATTCTTAATGGTTTTGCATCGTCCTCTTTCCCCAACCCTTTAAGTTTTGTTGTGTTGTGCATCTGGTCAATCTGATTTGTAATTAGGTGAAGTCAGATCCTGTTTCAGCCTGTTCCTGCAGCACAGGTACCTGTAGCACCTCTTGGGGTCCAGTCACCTGTTGTTCTCATGGACAAACTGCTCTGCTGCTTTGGGCCAGGTTGTAACTTGTTGGGAACGTGTGGGTTTTTTTTTCCCCTCACAGACACTTTGATGGGGTCACCGTGAAAGACCTACAGCTCCTCTTTTAAGAATCACAGGACATTAGGGATTGGAAGTGACCTCAAAAGATCATCTAGTCCAATCCCCCTGCCACAGCAGGATCCCCTAGACCAAGTCACACAGGAACATGTCCAGGTGGGTTATAAATGTCTCCAGAGAAGGAGACTCCACAACCCCCCTGGTCAGCCCCTTCCAGTGCTCTGTCACCTTCACCTGGAGGTGTTGAAGACAAGGGCAGCTGTTGCATTGGGGGACAGGGTTTAGTGGTGCTGATAGGGCTGGGAAAAGGTTGGACTTGATGATCTTGAGGGTCTCTTCCACCTGAAACTGTTCTATGGGTCTATGACAGCTTTCACACCCAGTAACTCTCTCTGCCCACCAATTCCAAGCACAACCCAACACCCAGATGGGTGAAAGCCCTCCCTGCACAACTCTGCACCACTGCTTTGCCTGGCACGGGGGGCTCAGAGCAGCCTGCATCAGCTTGGGAACATCTGTAAGTAGTACAGAGGGTGTATCTCCATTCAAGGAGATAAAGAGCCTGCTCTGGCAGGGGGATTGGGCTGGATGATCCTTCGAGGTCCCTTCCAATCCCTAATGCTCTGTGATTCTGTGAGAGAGTTCTGTGTTTAAAACACCCCATCTGTGAGAACAGCATAAGCACCTAGAGATCAGACAGCAGCAGCTGAAAGCACGCAGCCACTTCCTAGCTACCACCTTCAGCACTAAAAAGGACCAGATTTAACAGACTTCACCGGTTTATTTACTAAAAAAAAGAACTATCTGTGACGGAACAACAAGCAGGAGACACCAGCATCGCACCTCCCATTCCGGATCGTTACTGACATGATCCAGTGGTTTTCCAAAAGCTGCCTATTGAGGAAGATAATAAAATTTAATGAGCAACTTGGAACTGGCCAAGTTCCACGTTGTTGTGAAATCTGAAAGCAGATTTCCTAAGAGAGAGATGAAGCGTGTGAAATTTGCTTGGAAGACTCTCAGTATCCTAAAGCGAGGTCTCTACAGCAGGGTGCCACAAAGTTGAGCTTTGGGGACAGAGAGGGTCTTCAGAGCGAGATGATTTTATCCTCCACAGGAAACACGATTAGTTCCAATTGTTAGAAGCTATCGTGATGTATGGTGAAGTGTTTCCAACATCAGAATCACGGAATCAGAGAGCATTACGGATTGGAAGGGACCTCCAAAGATCATCCAGTCCAGTCCCCCTGCCACAGCAGGATCCCCTAGATCCAGTCACACAGGAACATGGCCAGGCGGGGTTTAACCGTCTCCAGAGAAGGAGACTCCACAAACCCCCTGGGTAGCCCCTACCAGGGCTATGTTGGATCTACACAAATTAGAAGAACCATTCTCAATGTCAAGACACTATTAATTTAGGCTGAGCCACCT
This sequence comes from Phoeniculus purpureus, assembly GCA_028565055.1. Taxonomy (NCBI): domain Eukaryota; kingdom Metazoa; phylum Chordata; class Aves; order Bucerotiformes; family Phoeniculidae; genus Phoeniculus; species Phoeniculus purpureus. The sequence goes on along the minus strand of JAOXOE010047235.1, from coordinate 1,098 downwards.
CTTTGCTAAGGAATTGCAGAGAAGGTGCAGAGCAGCAGCGTGTAAAATGTATTTTACCGACTTATTTCCTTCCCCTGCAAGAACCCTGCAAGAAAAGATGCAGCTATCTTCTTCTATCAGCCAGGATGTGGATTTAATGATCTGCCCTCTTTCCTCCCAGCCTTTTCTCTCCGGCCAGTTAAGGGCAGAAGCAACTCTTTTCGTTCTGATACCTCCCCCTTTTTCACCCTCAATTGTTCGCTCTCATCTCCGGCTGTGAACATCTTCTGGGGACAATTCCCTGAGATGCTGTGAGTGCCTTAAGGATGCTAACAAACCCAGGGAGGTAAAATCCCACAGAGCCAGTTCTTTGCTGATTTAGGAGACCTCTGGGATGTCTTTGTATCCTAGTAGGGTGTAGAGCTGTGCTCACTGGCTTAGGTGATTGTGCTGTGGTGGGGGGATTGGACTAGATGATCAAATTCAGGATGCTTCAAGTTCCATATAAATATCAGAAGGACCTTCTTCCCAATGAGGGTGACAGAGCACTGGAAGAGGCTTCCCAGGGGGATTGTGGAGTCTCCTTTTCTGGAGACATTTAAAACCTGCCTGGCCATGTTCCTGTGTGAGTGGATCTAGGGGATATTGCTGTGTTGGGAAGATTGGACTGGATGATCTTCCAAGGTCCCTTCCAATCCCTAATGACTGGATCCAGGGGATCCTGCTGTGGCAGGGGGATTGGACTGGATGATCTTCCGAGGTCCCTTCCAATTCCTAATGACTGGATCTAGGTCCTGCTGTGGCATGGGGGGATTGGACCGGATGATCTTTGGAGGTCCCTTCTAATCCCTAAAGTTCTGTGACTCTGTAACCTCATTGCAACCGGTGGTGGGATGTATTTCCTAAACTTGACTCCTGTTTTACTGAATCACAGAATTATTCAGGCTGGTAAAGCCCTCTGAGCTCATCCAGACCAGACCAGCACCACAGCGGGCACCTCAGGGCACTGAGAGCCACAGCCAGGCTGGCCTTCAGGGATGGAGACTCCACCACTGCCCTGGGCAGCCCAGTCCAGGCTCTGATCACCCTTTCCATGAGGAAGGGCTTCCTGACATCCAA
>JAOXOE010047227.1:0-36656 GCA_028565055.1 Phoeniculus purpureus | reverse complement strand
GGGGCCACCGCCCGCTTATAAACCCGGCAGCGGGGAGGGGCGTCCCGGTGCCCGCTGTGCCCGGTCCCCCCCGCCGGGGCTCCGCGGCCGAGCGGGATGCGGCGCGGCGCCCAACCTCCCGCCGGCAGCATGAGCCCGTCCTTCATCATCTTCCTCCTCCTCCTCGCCCTGCCCGCCCGTGCTCGGCGGGAGCAGGTGCCCGGCGGGGCGCAGCCGGGGCCGGCGGGCCGCAACGCCCCCGCACCTTCCACCTCCTCCTCCTCTTCCTCCTCCTCGGCGGTGGCGGCGGTGCCGAGCCGCTTCCCGCGGAGCCGCCCGGGGCGGCGGCGGGGCCGGTTGTACTGCCGGGTGGGCATCGGCTTCCACCTGCAGCTGCACCCCGACGGCCGGGTGGACGGCGCGCACGACGCCAGCCCGCTCAGTGAGTGCCGGGGCCGGGGGGCGGCGGGCAGGGGCGACCCCGGGATTGCGGCTTCCCCGTCCGCGGGGAGGCTGCCCTGGGACGGCAGGGACCCTCGCTCTCGGCCGCCCGCACTTCGGGTGCCTCGGGAGAGGTGACTTGGGGGTGCTGTGGGACACGGCCCTGCGGAGTGGAGCCGGCTCTGCCCCGATTGCTTTGGGAAGTGTTGTCCCGTGGGATTCGCCAGCCTGTGGGGACCGGTGTGAAGGCGGGAGGTCTGTGGTTCCACCACAGCATCCCACCGGGGTACCGGGCTGGTGGATGCTGCACTGGGCTCTCCACAGTTCCCTTTTCTGTCCTTTCCCCATGTAACTTTTCCATCCTTCCCTCTGCATTCTCATTCTTCTGGCACAGTGATAGGATGTATTTGGTTTAAAAATAGGACTGAGGCTGACGTTCCCCTGAGAGAAAGCTGTGCTAACTCATGGCTTATCCTGCGGGTCGGAGTTGCCGTGATATCCTGTTAGAGGGAATGAAATGGCAGGCAGGGATGAAAAAATCACTTAAAGAGCTCAAGGGCTTGGGCCTGAGGTGACCCTGGCAGCATGCGTGGCTTCAGCAGTTGGTCACACTCAGACCTGCATCAGCCCTGGACTGAATAATTTGGGCCTTGGTCCGTGCTGTGGCCCTGCACAGGAGGGCAGCCTGCAGGCAGTGGTGCTGGGGGGCCAGAAACCTGCCTGGAGTGTCAAGGAGTGCTGTGGGCGCTTGGCCAAGGCTAAGGTTAGGGCTCCAAAGGGGATGGGTGAGCAAATGGGGCATCCATGCCAGTGCTGTTTTGGGAGAAGTGAATTTGGAGCAGCTGCCTGTGTTGTGCCCCACAGATCCTATTCTGCAGCAGCACAGCAGAGGGGCTCTACCTGTGAGATGTGCAGCCCTCGAGGTTACAATTGGCTTGCAGGGACTTGGATTATGTGAAGTTCCTTCCTCTGTAGTCTGAGATCGTCTCATCTGAAAGATGATTACACCAGCTCTACACTTCAGAATGGAGTCAGCCTGGGATGTGCTGGGGGGCTGTACCAGGGTGTTGCCCCAAGGATCCATCCCCTGTGGGGAAGAATTTGGCTTTTGGCAGGGAAGATACAGCTTTGGCTGCTGGGGGATTGGGCCTGACCCAGGGCTCCCCAATAATCTGCATTGTGTCCCTAGCTAGCAGGGCTGCTCGGCACAAAGACTCCAAGGATTTGGGGTCCCATTGAGTACTAGGAGTATGTGGTGAGGATTCCTGACTGTTTGCAGTGGGGCTTCACAACCCACTACCACCGGGGTGTGTGTGGTGAGGAGATGCAGCCCACTAGCCCCCCAAAGTGCCCCCCAGGCCCTTGGGGCTGGGACCTGGGTGCCTCTGGGAGCTGCACTTCCTCCTTAAAATAAACATGGGAAGTGGTGATCTGATCCCCCGGCTTCAGCGATTTGACAGTGGCTTCATGTTTGCTCTTGGCACGTTAATCCGCACAGCCCTTTGCTGGGGCTGGGCAGGATGCTCTCGTGAGGTCCTTCCTCTGGGGTTACACAGAGACACCCCACCTGGGGCTGCCCAGGGCTGCAGTTGAGGGTAGCAGCAGTTTTCTCTCAGGGTGGGAAGAGCACAGGAGGGATGTGGTTCTTGCTCCAGCTCTTCCAGGCTGGTATGGACATCTGGGAGGGGAATGCCTGACTCCCACTGTCACCCTTCCTCTGCCTGGGGGGGGACACTGTGCTGGGTGGGGAAGTGAAACGTGTTGCTGCTGTTGAATGATGCTTGGAGGTTGAAACTGCTCTCTAAAATGAGCTACAGGACACACTGGCCCTACTGGGGACCAAAGCCCACTTCTGCTCAAAAATGAGCAGTCTGAGAGGAAAAGCTGGTGCTTCTAGCCCCAACTGAGGTGCGTGACACCTTCATTTGCAGAGCTTCCTGTGTGTGCAGAAGGAGGACAGGCAAGACTAATCCCAGCAGGCTGGGTGTATGCATCAGGGGCTTATCCCACTCTTGAGAGGGATTTTTCCTGGGAATGAACTTTCTCTGTTGTAGTCAAGCAAACTTTTGTTCTCTAAAATTCAGCTTTTAAAACATAACCGTCCACCCTGTTGCCTGCCTAAAGCTGATGCAGGTCCCTCTGTGGGGTGGAGGGATGGAGCAGAAGCCGCGTGGAGCTAGGCAGCTGAGGAGCAGGGTCGCGTGGAGATGAAACACAAACCTATAGGAGTGATATTTTTGAATTATTTTGTCACACAGCTGTGAAAAGAACTGTGATTTATTTTGGGATTTCTGTCATCCTAGGTGTTTTGGAAATATTTGCTGTGTCTCAGGGGATTGTAGGAATACGAGGAGTTTTCAGCAACAAATTTTTAGCGATGTCAAAAAAAGGAAAACTCCATGCAAGTGTAAGTAAACCGCCCGCTTATTAGTCTTTGTTGTTTATTAAAGGCCTTGCAACACCTTTGCGTGCACGGGCAGTGACACTCCCAGGTAGGGCCCCGGCGTGATGAGCCCCTTTGGCTGCGGGGAGGGCTTGGAGCTGGGCAGCATCAGCACTGTGCAGACAGATAGGGGACAGGTGGAGCCTCAAACCCTGAAGCCCACTTACTGCATTTAACCAAGAAAAGTGCCTTTTTTTTTTTCTTTGCAGTTGGGTATTTGCATCAAAAGGACTCGTTCTGTGAGTGTCGCCGGGTTATTTTTAGCAACTTCTGCAGCAGATCGTGCAGAAGGTTTTAGCCAAATGTCTCTTGGAGAGCAGCACGCGTGGCACTGCGAGCCTGCCTGTGCCTGAGAGCTGAGGGGAAGGGGCTGCAGCCCCAAAGTTTTGGCCAGTGGGGGATTGTTGTCCCTGGTGTGAGAGTGTGGGGCAGATGAGCATCCCATGTAGGAGTGTGGCAGCTACAGTCAGGAAATCCCAATAACTCTTGTTTTGGCAGACCATTCTCTTGAGTGTTGGGGTTTCCTGTGGGTCTAATAGTGCTCTTCCTAGGCTTTTTGCATTGATTGAATCCTGCTAGTTGATGTTGCTTCTGTTTACAACCTCAAGATGCTACCTCCTAGTTTTCTCCAGTTAGTTCTAGAGACCATAGAAACAAATGAAAGTAACTGTTGTGCTGGTTAGTTATAATCTCTTAAAGTTTTTTAGAAGTTCTCACCCTTTAAAGATGTGTGTAAATGCAACACCCAAAAAAGGGTGTTTTTAGAGTTGCTCCTTGTATGATCTGACACTCAAGTTGGGTTCCAGTGAGCCTGTTCAGGGTTGAGAGCCTGAAAGAGGGAAAAGCTGGCTGCCTGCCTCATGGTTATGAGCCAGACCTCATGGACATAAAGTGGATGTTACTGATGTGCTTACACTGCCCAAGCCCACAGATTGCCTCTGAGTGGGATTTATGAACTTGCCTTGCTATCCCTTCAGGAGTGTTGCTCTCAAAACATGATGATGCTTAAAGGGTGAGCACATGGTTCCTTATTTTAGGAAGCCAGGGAGGAACGGAAATGGTGAAAAAGGGGGAACAACCACAAAGAGGAAAACCTGAGGAAAGGAGATGGGGCAGGAGACAGGCAGAACGGGAGGAAAGGTACAGGATGGAGAGGAGGGAGAGGCTGGTGGAGCATGATCCCCAGAACCTTTGGTCCCTCGTGGCATACAATGGGCTCCTTCTTTGAGCTGAAGGCCTGATTTATGCCCTGATGCAGGGAGAAATTAAATCAAACCTCGTTGGTGTATGGTTAATTGTCGGCACACAAAGGGCAGTGCTGGAGAGGGACCTCAATTAGGCGGGTCAGAGTGGGGGTGAGGACACACGATGCCCTGCTCGGATGAAAGCCGTGAATTTGTAGAAACTTGACCCAAATGTCTAAAGATTGCTGGGCTAAATAATGCTGATAATGCAAACCCGGCATCTGTTGTTCTTTCCTGCCTTGGAAGGATAAAGTTATTTCATGGCCTAATGAGTTTTGAGCAGTACAAAGTGCGTCCTGCGCCCGTCACTCAGGGCAGAGCTTTGATATGGGAGTCAGCCGCTGACTTTGTGCTGAACCACAGATAAAAGTCATTCCTGCAGGGATTCGGACTCTTTCGAAACCAGCAGCTCTCAGGGTCCGGCTTTATCCCAGCAGCCCTATGTTTTTTTATTTTTTTTTATGGCAACTTAATTAAATTACCAAGTGGTTCATTTTTAGAGACACCAGCTTCAGAAAATGACAGTAATCCTGGCAATTATCAGTTGCGTGCACAGATGGCTTTTTCCTCGTGGATAAATCCTCAGTCCCCTGTTTGTACATTTTTTAGGAGGAATGGGCAGGAGAGGGTTTGCTGTTGGTCTTGGCAGGGGCTGGCATGAACCCCCAGAGAAGAGATTTGCTGCAGTGGGGGCTCAGGTAAATCTCCATTCTCAGAAGTTGTTTTGAACTGACCAAACCCTGTGGTCCTCACTGGGGCAAAATCCAACTGAATTTGATTTGGAAGTTTAATTGACTTCAGAATTGCTCTTGGTGATTGTCTCTGAGCTGCTGCAGAGCAAATCTGTTGGCCAGGCAGTGCCCTATGGTTGTGCTGCCCGCTCTGCACTGGCAAAAATGCCTCTTTTTGTGGCTGCAGCAGCATGTTTGCTGAACAGAGAGGCTAGGACATGAGGTAGCCTGTCAGACTGATGGCTACGCAGCAGCTGATGTTCTTCCCAGTGTGGGTTACTCCATGGGGGCAAGGGCTTCTCTCAGCACGTGCTAGCTGTGGGTCTCTTCCTTCTCCATGCCACTGGTGGGAACAGCCACAGTGTTCATCCATGTCTGGAGCCGGGGACCCCCTTGCTTCCCCAAATCCCACTCTGGAGGGGATGCAACTCTGAGTGAGCTGTTTGTCCAAAAGCACTTTAACCAGGAGGTTTTTCTGTGATAAAGAGGCAGGTAGCAGGGCAGCCCTCTTACTGTCCCAAAAACGCTAAGCTGATTTGGAAACACCAGTTCAGCTTAAAACACACAGCAGGGATTTTGCCTGTCTGTGCAGGGCAGCGTATGAGTGGGAGCATCTTCTCCTATTCACAGCAGTGCCTGTCAAGACTACGGGAGCAGATTTCCGTATCTGATCATCAGCTGTGGCCAACCTCAAAGCCTGAGGCAGGGCAGCTAAATTCATCTCCTACACCATGAGTCTGCTCTTGGTGTCTTCTGATCCCACTGGGAAACACAGGCCTGTTTAGGGGCATCTGAGGCTGGGCACCCTTTTAGATGTGCCCTGGCACCTTGGTCAAACCTAAAACCTCCCTGTGCAAAGGCCAATGTGCGGGTGTCTCTCCTGAGCACTGCTGTGTTTTAGGGCTCTAGAGAGCAATGAGGGGTCAGCAGAGCCTTGCCTGGGGAAGGTGGATGCTCGTACATGGGTGATGTGGCATTGAGGATGTATAAAGACAGGGAAAGTAAAAATGAGTCATCGAGGCTGAGGTGATGTTTCGAATGAAGAGCAAAAGGAGATTTAATTCAAAGTGCTGTGAGGAAAAACTGCATGGCTGGGGGCTTATCTCTTTGTAGTGGGGTTTTTGTCTTGTTCCCCGCTGATGGAAGTTTTGAGGCTGGATAGCTCAGCATCCCTTTCACATCAGTACTTCTAAAGTATCACTTTGTAGTCAGGCTGCGGTGCCCAGTGCATGGCTGGAGAAGCTGTTTGGACACCAGGTACCATCTCCAGGGCAGATTAAATTATTAAAGCTAGGCTGAGGATTTCAGAGGGGCTGCAGACAGGTATTCCCAGTCTGCAGGGCCATAGCTGGGGTGTTATGGCTCTGGTTTTATATTTCTGCATGCTCTTTTAAAAATTGTTCTTATCTCCCTCAACAACAAGGAGGAACTGTTATGGGCAGTGTTCATCTTGTCTTTCTGGGCAATGGGAAGGCTTTTGCCCACCTGTGTGGCAGCCTTGTTTATAAGAGGTTGTGATAAGAGTGGTGTTCTTGGGTTAAAAGTAATTTATTCAGGTTATCAAGGGACAAAACACCCCGAGTTCATACAAGACAAAGAAGAACAAAAATTTCCAATACAATCAAAGCCATGTTCAGTGAAGCAATGAAAATCTGCATGCAAATTGCCTTTCCACCTTATTAAGTGATGATTCAGTGCCCAAGTGAAGAGTGCGAGGGTGGGAATGGAGATGGAGTGGGGCTCCCAACCTTGGAGTCCTTGGCAGGACGGCAGCACAAGGAATGTGGAACTGCATCCTCCTTCCTGTCATTGGGAAGGGCAGAAGGAGAACTGGGGTGGGAGGGAAGGGTGCTGCTGGGGCAGACCAAACCTTTTTATTCCCCCAGTAGGGTTCAGAACCGTGATAAACAGCTGCCAAAAGTATCTGTGGTGGGGTTTTTCCAAATTGCTGGGTGCCTGGTGGTCTTGGCATGGGTTTGGCAGGTCCCCTGTGTGGCTGCTCATCCCTCTGGACTTGGTTTGGGGAAATAAAAACCCAGCAAAAGTCATGGGACAGGGGACGGGTAGAACCAGCCCTTTGCTAATGATGCCCCTGGCTCTGTCCCTGCAGACCCGGTTCACAGCAGACTGCCATTTTCGGGAGCGCTTCCAGGAGAACAGCTACAACACCTACGCCTCGGCTGTGCACCGCAGCCCACGCTCGGGCCGACAGTGGTACGTGGCACTCAACAAGCGGGGCAAAGCTAAGAGGGGCTGCAGCCCCCGTGCCCGGCCCCAGCATGTCTCCACGCACTTCCTGCCCCGCTTTCGGCAGCCTCAGCCCCCTGAGCTTGCTTTCACTGTCACCCTCCCTGACAAGAAGCCACCTCCACCACCGAAACCAAAGGTTGCTCCATCCCCATCTCGGAAAAACCCTGGCCCTGTCAAGTACCGGCTAAAGTTTCGCTTTGGATAGTGCTCTGTGGTGGAGATGCCAGTGGGGAAGAGATCAGGCACCTGGGCAGGTTTTTGGGATCACCCTGTGGGAAACCTGCATCCTCCTGCCCTGGATGGACAAGGGAAGCTTCAGGTAGCTCTGTTGGGCTTAGGATGTTCTCTTCACTCACAAACTGGACAGCATCCTTGGAGGCTGGGATGATGGACCTTGGGCTTTCCAAAGAGCATTGCTGCCATGAACTGAAAATGCTTGATGGACCTTGGGTTAATTTTGTGTTGTTAAAAGAAGCAGAAAGGTACCTCTATGGCGAACATATTTTCTTGCTTTATTTTTACTAGTGACTCCTCTGACAATCATTTTCATACAAGAGATATGTTCAGAGCCAGCTTAAGTGCTTATTTTTTTTCTTTTTTGTTTTATTGTGTCTGTTTTGCTGCACTTTTGTCCTCAGACACTCCGACCACAGCTCAGAAACTCTGTGTCCAGGTCTGGCATTACCCCATTTCTTACAAACCAGCTTCTCCCTTTCACAAGACGACCAATATTAATTCACTTTATCTGTGGTACAAGGATGTTCTTAAAATACTTTGGCAATACTAGATTTTTTAAATTTTTTTTTAATGGTTGAAGGCTTGGGGATGGTGGCTCTTTGCAGCCCTGTTCCTGGTGGTCCCTCTAGTTCTTTCCTGGACAGCTGGAGGAGCGAGTCTCCTCCTGTCCATCAAAGTGTGGCTTCGATGTCTGTGTTTAAAATACCTCTGCCTCAGCCTTGTGGATTCTTGCTCACACAGGGAGGGAGCCCTTCTGTGCCCCTGCCTCCCTGGGGATGGCTTTGATCCTGGGTACCCACCAGTTTTTTTCTGATGGTTTGTGCTGCTGATTTAATCATTTACAATAAACTTACAGGGCAGGGGGAAGGATTTTATTTTATAGTGAGCGTGGTGATAATGCAATAAATGCTGCTACAGCTACTTGTACCTTCAGAAGTGTTTTTTCCCCACTCATGTGGCCCTGCAGCCCCACTGTGGAATTGTTTCCCTGTTGTGTTATCCGTGGAGTCACTGTGTGTGTGGAGATCTTAACTGGCACTTAGCTGTGTTGCCTATGCTCAGAAAACAGTAGCATTGAACTTCACCAGATAAGCCTTAATAGAAGCCTGAGCAGGCTTACGTTAGCGAAAACCTTCTGGACCCTCTGGCCCTGCCAGTGTTGAGCAGTGGGAACAGGCAGCACTGCTTCACATCTGATCATGCTAGCAATGGCTATTTCCATAGAAATTGTGGTTCTTCCTTTGTTGTGGGCAGCCCTGATGGATGCAGCAAATGCTTTTGCACAAGGGCATGCAGGGATGGATAGGGATGCTGGAATAAAAGACCATGTTTCGTTTCATAAACTGGTTGTGTAATCTCTTGCCTCTCTGATCTCCATGTGGGATTGCACTTTCTACGCCCAAGTCATAGCAACACTAACACTAGCAGTTTCCAGTGAGATTCCCTGACCACAAATTCACAAAGTTTAAGTAATGCCGCTCATCTGTGGTGTAGTAGCTGGCACAATTAGGTGTAATTAATACTCAGTGAAGCATGGGGCCACCTAAATGAACTAATTGCATGCAAACATTTGCAGGAGCCATGTAGGAGGGTGACATCCTCAGCCTGGAGTTGGTGGCTGGAGCTCCCTGGACAGGTAAAGAGGGGAGTGAACGTGCTGGTTCCTTGCTGCCACTGCTTTTCCTCTTGGGAGAGATATTTTTAAAATCTTAAGGAAAATTCTTGTTGATAACTAGTCTGCACAACTCCAAAAATGCTTTGAGCTATGTGTTTCTGGGTAAAACCTGGTCCTGAACTGAGCTGTGATGGCAGCAGCCAGTGTTTGCCATAGCAACTGCTGGGAAGTGCTCCTTGCTGGGTTGTGGTTTTTGGGAGTGCAGGGGCACCACAATTCAAGCACATCAACCTTGGACTTAGCTCAGGAAGGTCAGGTTGCCCCCAGGCCATCCCTCCTGCAGCCTTCATGCTTGCAGGGAATGATAACTGCCATCACCTCCTGTTTGTGTGGGTCTGGGTGAAGAGTGTCTCCTGACACACCTTGCTGTTTCTGCTGAAGAGGCTCGTTTGTGTTTCACAGCTTTCAAGTGAAATTTGTCTGAGGGAGCTGCGTGGGGTCTCTTGCTGCTGAGGACCAGTGAAGCCTGTGAGGCCAGGAAGATCCCTCCCTGCCTCACCCTATTTCTCAAGGGGTTTGTGGCTGCTGTGCTGCACACCAAGGGCAGCTGCTGCTGAAAAGCTGATGTTTAACTTGAGAATTCTAGCAGGTGTAAGAAGCTGTTGGGGGGAGGCTGGTGCTTTAGTACTACAGTAATTATTAAAATGTAGTTGCACAGTTGCAATGAAGAGGTCTGGCCACATAAGGCAAGGAGCCTAATGCAAATTACTCTAAGCGGCATGGGCTGACAAACCCATCCACTGCTTTCTGGACACCCTTCTGCGAAACTAAATAGCTTTGCTAATCAGGAGAAATCTAAAGGTGAGTTAAACAAAAAAAAAAGGTAAATGTCTGTTAATTAAAAAAGCCTTTTGACAACCTGAGATACTTTTAAGGAATAAAGGTAGCTTTGTTGGTGTAAATTTCACCTGCTGAAGGAGCAGGAGAAAGGAGATGAGATCAAAATGCTGCTTTTCCTCTTTCCTGCTTGTTAGCAGCACGTAGTCTTCTGTGCTGGTGGGAAGTTTCCTGTGAAACCAATGGGAGCAGGAGTACGCTTGGTACTGTGGTGATGGAAGGAAGATTGCAGTGACAGTCCTGGGAAAGAAGAGTAGCTCCGACCCTGTCAGCTGCTCGTTTCGTCTCAGTGGATTTATCATCTTGGCTTCAACAGCACAATTTGCTACACTCTTCAATAGATTTTCTTACTTATTTTATATAAAAGTTCTTTGTATTGCCTTTACATCTTGTTGAACACAGGAAAATTCTTCTGGAAAAATAAAGGGCAGAACGCTTTCCTGTGCTGATGTTTGAGGTGCTGAGGATGGTGGAACATGCTGGGGAACAGTTATGTGTTTGTGAAGGTCTGGCTGCTGCAAGCAACCAGGAAGGAGGATTGTGCAAATTGAGTGGCCTTTCGCCAGAGATCAGGAGGCTCTCAGGCAGTCCTCGTCATGGAGCAGGCTGGTGGGTGGCATCCAGAGAGCCAGGATGTATGAAGCTGTTGTAGGACAGCAGCATGTCACCTCTGAGCTCTTAGCCAGTGTGTTTGCACTATGTGAACAAATACCTAAAATTTGCTCTTTTCCGCCCCCCCCCCCCATTTGCTTTCTGAGTCATCTTTTCCCGCAGGCTTTGCAGATATAAAAAGTCTCAGACGTTGATTAGGCACAATACTGCAGAGGGAGAGATGCGGTGCCTCTGTAAGCTCAGCTCAAAGCATGACATTATCAAGTGTTGGAACAAATGTGAAGTCTCCAGGGAGCATCTGACTTCCTTTTTGCTCTGCAAAGCTGGTGTGTTTGCCCCCACTTCTACCTTGTTCCACCACAAGCTACCCTGGGCTGCACTGTTGGTTACTACCCAGGGGAGTAACTCCTAAAGCGAGTTTATCACTCTGTGGGGAAAAGAGTGGCTTAAACCTTGGTATTTTGAGAAGCTGGGGATTGGTATGGGTTTTTTTTTTGTTTTGCGGTGTGGCTTTTTTCTTCTTTCTCTTACCATCTCTGACAATGCTGTGATGCTGGAGAAAAAAAGCTGGAAATAAAGGGGATTCCCAAATTTTCTTCCAAACAACAGCTGCCTTCAAGAATGGTACAATACAAAATGTGAATCTGAGGAAGGGGCCACAAGGAGCACCCTGCTGTGCCTCAGCTCGGTGTTGTTAGGTGAATTTGTTAACATTCTGAAATGAACAAGACCCCTGTATTGCTCCATGCCTATGACACCCGAGTTGTAACCTGTACAGACCATCCCTGCAGGGACACTCCGATAGGTCACACAGTGCTTGTTTTCTTTGTTCTCGTGGTCTAGGGCCCCTCAGCACTGCCCGGGAGCTGTTGGGCAGTTAGTTGGTTGCTGATGCACCTTGCTGGCCCCGGTTTTCCTACAGAGCCCAGCTATTGCTCCATTACCACTTGCTTGAGAGACAGAACAAATCTGTGCTGGGGCAGTGGAAAGAAATAGGGGAGCCGCACGTGCTAGTAAAGCAGCGTGTGGGGCCCAGGGTGGGCTTCAGCATAGGCGGCTGGTGCTTGCATTACCGTGGTGGTGGGGTGCAGAGTACATTGTTTCCCATCCCGGGGTTGAGCTGCAGGCGGGGCAGGGGCTGCAGCTCCCCGGCACCGACAGCTCCTGCCCGCCCTGTGGCCTCACGTGGAGATCGGCGGCCGCGCCCGCTGTGCTCCGCTCCGGTGAGCGGCCCCCAAACACCCCCCACCTCCCACGCAAAATAACGTCTAGAAAGCACTCACAGAACCCCAAACGCAAGGACCGCGCACTCGGCAGGCTGTTCCGGGGGAAGTGTTCCATAGGTGACGGGGCTGTTCTGGGGGGGGTGCTACTGTTTCCTGGGATGGGACCGTGCCCTGGGGTATTGAAGAGCTCCGGGGAGGGGCTGTTCCCGGGATCAACACGAAGCCTCTCGCGCGCCGGCACCGCGAGCCCTTCCCGCCTTTGGCGCTCATTGGGCGGCTCGGGGCGTCACGTGCCGCAGCCGCCGAGAGAGGGGAGGGAGGTGAGGTGAAATGGCGGAGGGTGGTGCACAGCCCGCGTTCCGTGCATACGAGGAGTACCTGGCATCGCTAGTGACGACGCGGGATTTGTACTACCTCGAGGTCAGTGGGAAGCGGGACGCTCGGCCAGGGTTCCAGGCGGGGAAGTGTACCTGCAGTGGGGAAGCCCCTCTGTAGGCATCGGGCCTGTGCTTTGGGCGTGCTGATCGCGACGCGGGGACGGTCCTGGGGGCAGGTCAGCGCGTGGCTTCTGAGGGGGTGCTCAGCTTTGTGGTTCTCCCGTGGAGATTTTGGTGTCTGGATGTGGGGGGCCTCGGTACGAACTGAGATAGCAGGGCGGGCTTTGGTGTGTAAAGGCGGTGTCCAGTCAGTACTGGCTCTAGGCCAAATCTGGGAAGAAAGTTCTGTATGGGTCCCAGTGGTTGTAAAACCTACTGTTTCGACTGCATCATTAGAAGGGTTGTGTCTGGTCAAACAAGTCATGGTCATGTTTGAAGGGTGATGGCTGTTGAAATTCTAACTTATAAAAGTTTCCCACTTTGGGGAATGTTTTTTAAGCTTGTGCTGTGCTTAGAGGGTAGGTGGTGCTGGAGGTGGTTAAGTTGCTTACAGGTGGGCTTTCAAAGCACAACTGTAAGAAAGCAGGACAGAATCTGGAGCGGTTGGGGGTACCTGGCTATAGGGGGAGGGGATGGGGGTGTTTTCTTGTGTGCTTTACATCAGGGTACCTGTGCCCCTGACACAGCGCTAGAGCCCTCTAGGGTTCCAGGTTACGATACCACTCTTGGTGCTGAGCCTTTCTCATTGCTACTTCCTTCCCATAGAATGAGGAGGTGGTGCAGCAGCTGCTGGAGCTGGGCTTCTGTGGTGCTGGGAATGTGATGCGGCGGGAGGACTTCGAGGCGTGGGCAGCATCAAGACAAGAAGTGGAGGCTTCCACGAAGTAAGTGTCTTCTGTTCTGGACCCCTGGAGCAAGACTGTGTGTGCACCTCCACTCATTCCCTGTCCTGGTGAGACACAAGCTGTCCATCTCAGTAAGTTGAGCTCTGGCTGTCGGGTCTGCTTTGTTGCTTGCAGTATATGAGTTGGTCTTTTGTTGCTCAAGTAAGAGACACAAGGATCAATGTTTATTAGGTAGTGGCTGCGACTGAGACGCCTACAGCTTTGTGGTTATAAAATACTGTAATATTAGTATCACCCTTTCCAAGTTGTTCCCATGTGTGTTTTCTAGCATAATTAGTGGTTGCAAGATGGGGAATGTACCAATGGGAAGGGAGTTGACACATGAAAAGGGAAAAGATTTTTTTTGCTAGTCAGCTGTTAGCCTTTGAGGACTGAGTTTATTGAGTAACGTAGTCTAGAGTTTATTTCCTGCAAACAGCAATGGGTAAGCTTATCTTGGTTCCTCACAAGTCTTTCCCTGGGTCAGCAAAACTGGGATTGCTGTGATTTTTGGTTGCACAAGGTAGCTGAAGTGTGAGAACTAGCATATGGGAAGAGATTTAAATAGCTTGCGCTGGCTGAGGGTTTCTCTGGATATTGGTACAGGGTGTCTTTGCTCTTTTATATGGGCTATTGTACTTGTGTTTCTGAAAGCCGTTGTATGGAGAGCTGGTTTAGAACTAAATAATAGAGCTACCAAGCAACCTTATTCTGATGTGGTGCTTTGCCCTTTGTGTGCCTTCGTGAAATAAATATTTAATAATTTAATAACACGTGTTGAATGCCTTTAATAGTGTTTTTGTGCCCAGAACACGTGGTTAAGCTGTTGCCATACCTCATGCACAATGCTGTGTCAAATGTCTGTTCCAGATGTATTTAATTAACTGTTCATGTCACTATATGAAGAAACTAATTAATGATTGGACTAAAGACAAAAAGGACTTGGTGTTTTTTTGGTACATGTTTAGACTTTTAATGTTCTGTGGCTCATGCCCAGGTGTGCACTGTAGCAGGTAAAGCCAATGATGTCAGTGGTGAAGATATCAGGAGAGTAAAAGCTGAGCTCAAGTGGCTTGATGCTTCATTTTTCAGTGTTCTTATATGGTTCTACACCACTGGTCACTGTTAATTAGTCTTGTAGGGATTTCATGTGTGGAAGTTAATGAAAATGAACTAAAGTTAGAACTGTCAATGCAGCTGTATCTTTCCTTGATGTCCTAAATGGGTATTCTCTCTTCCTATCCTTTGTTGGTTGGTTATTCTTTGTTTAGTTTCCTATCAGTTTGCAGGTGGAGATGTCAGGGCTGACTTACATGTGTAAGTGGCCTATTTTAACTGCATTTTGTTGAGCAGATTATCCAAAAGTATGTGTCAGGAGTCAGTGCTGTCAGTATTTCTGAATTATCTGCTTATGAAAAATGTATCTGTGGTTTTCTCTGAGCACAAAAACAAATGTCCTTGAGTTGCCCCGGGCTTTGTGAGTCTCAGAAACTGTCACTATTATTCTTCACTGCCCAGGTGGGTTTTCAATATGAAAACAAGATCCTTAGACAGGTACCATGGATGGTTTCTGTTTTGGTGTTCCCCTCTGTCCCCCCTATACTGTCCTGAAATTGCTGTCCCATACAAAAGTACTGGCTGGCTGTTTTCCATCCAGTCATCTCCACTGAGGAAAAACAGTGTGAGCCTGTAAGTCAGAGCTGGCATAAATGACTTTGGACTTTTATACATACAAGGAGGAGTTATTTGAGTCAAAATGTAGAGGAGTTATCTGATAAGTGACCTTTTGCCTTGTCTTTGGCAAATAAAATTATTTTTAATGTCTTTGGAAATATCTGCAAGTGATACTTCTATCAATGTCTGATATTCATAAGAATGGGGCTCCCACAGCCTAAGTGTATGTCATTGAGGTTGCCTAACAGGAGCTTCAGGCTCCAGTTGGTAAAAAGAACTAAAATGACCCAACAGTCATAATACCTGTAACACCTGTGTTGCATTTTGGCTCATTGGTGGCCACTGGGCATTGTTCATAGTTGCTGTGTTTGCTGTAGGCTTCTCTCATTCCTGGTTTTTTAGGGTTTTCCTGACAGCAATCACAAACAGTTGCACAGGCAGGATTAGCTGGTAACCCTCTCCTGCTGTGCCTTCTGCTGTTGCAGTGGCCTCAAAGTGTAATCATAGAAACCTGTCATTTGTTGGAAATGTAAGGCCTTATACCAGGATTAGTAGCTGCAGATTGTCCTCTTTGCCGCAGCAATTTCTTTCAAGTTCTTGTGCCCCTGCCTTGGGAATTGCTGAATCCTGTCAAAGGGAGCTTTGAGTGAAATGGGAGGATATGCAGGATAGGGATGTTGTAGATGCGCTGCGGGTTTTGGGTGCCTTACCTGATGTGACCAGGAGAGGACTCCCTCTGCCTAACATTCACGCCCTTTGGACTCTCTGAGTGACAGAACTAGACTGAGGTAAAAAAACCTAAACGAGAACAGGAACTGTCCTTGTTAACGCTTTTCCCCCTGGACGAAAGACCGTTGATTCCATTCACAGTGTCTGGGCTGTATTACCCAGTCAAGGGTTAGAAATGCTATGTCACCACCTCAGTGCAGGGAGATTTACAGCCCCCTCTGGGAAATGCAGTAATGATGTTGAGCTACAAGCTGCTTGGGAGTGGAGTGTTGGATCTTCATCCCCTGGGATGGTTCTGTTTCATGTGTAAAAACTTCTTGATTTTGTTGGTGTAATTTTTTGTCTAAGACGACCATGAGGGTGACTAGTTAGTCTGTCAGTATAGATGTGAGCCTGAGAAGAGAGAGAAGTGTCCTGTGGTCCAGCATCATTCCCAGGACTGTCTTTCTGTGGCTTTTGGAGCAGGGACAGAACCCAGAAATATCTCTCCTGTACAAGTGGGGGTAGGAGCAGAACAGCAAATGGCAAAGCTGGTCTTTGCTCATGAGTGATAGAAAACTTAGATTTAAAAGTGTTAACAACTAGAAGAGGAAATGAGAGCCTGGTGCCAGCAATCCTGGAAGTGTATTACAGACTGCCCCTTCATCAGAGAAAGCAGAAGGGGGAGCTCATTTCATTTCTGCAAACTGCACTTGAGATAGTTGCAGAGCAGTTTGCTTTCAAATGCTCAGTGAATGTCCTGCCAAACCTTGTCTGTCTTTAACTGTCTTTGGCATCTGAGCCTTCTGTGCTACTCCCCCTCTGATCAGCTCTACTCAGGAAGCACCTACCCGCTGGATGTGTATTTGTGTGTAAACATTCTTCAAATCCTGTATCTGGTTCTTGTGCTTGAGTGGCTCTGTATCTGCTGCTGCCAGGAAGGCTTTCAGCAGGTGAATGATAATCTGTGGGTTGGAATTTTTGAGAGTACTTTGCACAAATGAAATTGTGGCTGTTTCATTGATGCACTACTTCAGGAGTATGTGGTAAGAGCTGCATCTCTTTATCCTTGAAGACATGTAGGAAGTGACCTTCTCTTTGTACACCTAAGGGACTTTAGAAAATTGATGTTTTAGTTCCTGCTTTTCCCATTTCAGCTCATGGTAATTTTGACTTGGGCATGGGCTGTGCCTTTGCTGGGGAGAGACTGGGGAAAGATACAGTCTGTGCTAGCACATGCATTTGACTACTCCTGTGGAAGGGTATGGACAGTGTGTGATGGTCTCAGTTTGCTGGCTAGGCCAGTGTCTTAGAGCCAAGGATGGACTAAGGGATGGCTGTTACAAGCACTTATGGCTTTTTAGGTAGCATTACAGACAGATACGGAGTGCACCTGCTTCTTCGTAGGCTGAAATACTGGGAGGTGCTGAAGGCAGCTGGGCACCTGGGTTCCAGTAAATTAACCATCTTACTTCCTCTGAGCCAAGACCCTACAGATGCATTAAAGCCACTGCTGGTTTTGTCCTGTGACAGTTCTTTCTCAGAGCTATTGCTAAGCTTCAATTAGATCTTTTTTTTGTATGATGTTACGAGAAAAGTATGGCCAATTGTATTTCATACCAACATGCCTCTGTGCTCTTAGCACTTGATTCAAGCTGTTCAGCCTCTAGTCCCATCATGTTGCTGACAGACTGCTTTTTGGCTTAACTGGAATGACTAAGAGTTGGAGAATGTGTAAGAAAAGTCCATGGCAGGAATACAGTGCTTTGCTTTTCTTCCTCCTTTTGTAAACTCATAATGTATGGATGTCATTTAGATTAATATCAATGTTGGAAAGTTTCTCTGAGCTGAATGTTTTTGAAGCTTACATGTGTCTTGGTAATTCAAGAAAGGGTAAACAGAGCAAACTGGAACAGCATAAGAATGTGTCATGATGTCCCTTCTGGCCCGGCAAATAGCTTTTTTTAACATATTCCTGTTTGCTCTGCGCTTCTCTCTGTCTTCTCCACATCCTCCCTTGAAGTCCTGTAGACCAGGACCTTAGTGGGAAGGGGAGGATGACCTATTCCTGACCCTAAACCCACTATCAAGAAAGAGGCCAAGCTTTTCCCTCCTCTGTGAATTTTTATTGCTTGTTCTACAGTTAAAATAGTCTTTGCTTTTGTGCAAATAACCCATCTGTAGATGGGCACGTGACCATAATGCCCCTTTTTAAATTTTTCTAAACTTTCTGTTAAGGAAAGAAATAATTGCTGATGCTTTATTGACTATCCTTATTTTGGTTTCATTAGCTCTGAATCAAGTGGGACAGGGCAATAATCTGTAAGCTTCTTAGGGATTCAACAGACCTACATAAACACCTCAATTAGCTCCACTGATTCTTTCTGAGTTCTCTTCAAACATACATAGATGGATACATAGATGAAAAAAATGTAGAAGGCACTCTGAGACTGTAGATTGGTTTAGTGACCAGTTTCTTTCTGCTTTCCCTAACACCACAGGAAGTGAATTTGATAAGTGGTGTCTTCAGTGTAAGCATCTTGAACTCACAAAGCAATGACTTTCACTCTTGAGACTGGTTCTAGGAGACGTTTGAGTCATTAGGAGCAAAAAAATGAATTTTTGTCTCCGTCAGCAGACTTATCCTGGTTGTATATGATGTCGAATGCCTTGAGAAATGTTCACACAACTCCCTAAACCTGTCATGGAAACAAAACCATTGACGGATGTGTTTAGCTGAAGATATGTAGTGTTGAAGTGTACATACTGATGCTGGGTGCATTGGTACTGGAAGCTTTGGGGTACTCAGAAACTTTTTGGTCCTTCAGCAGATAGAAGACAAGGCTGAAGGAAGGAGAGAAGCCTTGGCTGCAGGAAGGACAGTATGTTGTGAGCTTTGGATTGTCTAGTCCAGAATTGAGAAAGCTGTTAGAACAAAATTACTCCCTATTTCTGTCCATCACTGGGCAGAGCTTTAAGGTGGTGCCTCAGTAAGCTTTTCATTTGGAAATTGGGTTTTTCAGGCTTTCAAAAATTTGTTTTCAAGTGCCATGTGAAGAACAAGTTAAGTTATGCAATTTCTAACTGACATTTCGCAAGAAGAGAAGTGTGTACATGCTTTCCAGCAAATCCAAGTGTGACATGGACAGAATAAGTAAGGAATAATAAATAAGTCTTGTGTGTACTGCTTCTGATGTGGGCTTCTGAAAAAGCAAAGTAGCTGAACAAATACAAGCACAAATGTTGAATGGTGTATGTCTGGGGACCATTCAGTTTACTGTGTGTGGATGTTGTCCCCCAAGTAGCACAGAAACCTGAGCAGTTTTTGATAATTCTGAGTACTATGTTCTTAATGTTAATAATACAATATTAAATGGTTTTTGAAGAGGTCCAGGTGTGTTTTGGGAACTTTCTACTCCAGACTGTGAATTTGTTGCACCAGCAGAAATGTTTTTTCACCTGGAAGTGTGTTGCAATAATCAACATTCTTTGCTTAAGAATAAACTGGTCCTCTTTTTTTTTTTTCTTTTTATAAATTGTGGATAGTTTGGGGGAAATATTTGAGATAAATAAATGAAATGTGTTAAAGTAGGTGCTGAAAAGTGTTTCCTTTCTACAGAGGTGGTTTGTTATTTTCTTAGTAATCTTTAAGCAAATGAAACCAGAGTCCAGGAAATGGATATGCCTGTGGATTTCTGCAGCTCATAATCTGTGAGTTCAGATTTCTTTTGGACAAGACAGATATTTAAAAAGTGCAAATTCTAGCTAAGATGAGCTAAATACTAGAGAACAGAAGTAGTTTTAGAAGGATTTTATATCTGTTTCCTTTTGGTGTAACTTTGCCTAAGGCAGGGATGCTCAAATATCTGTGTTTTCTTCCAGCTCATGTGCCATGTGAACACACATCTTCAAAGTGCTGACGTTCAGTGTTCTGTGTAAAGAGAAAACCAAAGCAGCTTTTCTCTGAAGTATAACAAGAATTGCAATCTTTTGCAGAGTGGTAGTTTTGAGACCAAAATATTCCTCTGCATGGCAGTGAGAACCGCAAGCCCACACTAAGGACTAGACAGAATTTTCTGCCTAGCCACCTCCAACGCAGTAAATGGCAAGTTGTGAAAAAGGTCTTGTCACACCTCTGTTGTGGTAAGGAAGTGGCTCTCACAGATACATGTAGAGAAGCTAAAGATGTGCCAAGGCTACTAACTTAAGTGTTTTGGTGTCTGGCTGTCTTGGCTGCACAAATCTTGCATTTCTTTGGAGTGCAAATCTGTTTAAGGATAGCAGGGACCTCCAGTGTTTCCTGGGGAGAGGTTTTTGTTGTGTGAAGTTTGATGGTATGTTTGCCGCCTTCTTGTGGTGAGGCTGGCACCTGCTTGGGGCACATTCTTGTAAAGTTATAGTAGCCAGTGTCAGTCAGTTCCTACTGAGCAGACATAGTGTTCAAGCTGATGAACAGTGACATCTCCGACTGCTGCTGCCTGCATCATGTTTTCATGTGTCTTCCAGACAGGGAGATCTTATTGCATCTCTGCACCTTCTGGTGTGTTTCTTCAAGCTGTATACGTGAGTGGAACATTAACAAGGCCAAGCTTTTCTTTGGCTTAAACTCCTGTAGGGGATTGCAGTGTTGGTGGGAACAGTGTGAACTGAATTTTGTCTAGTCATGTTGCTTTCAATTGTCTTGTCATTGTTGTTCTCTTGGAATCTGGGCAAGTATTGCATTACAAAGATAGTTTCTGACTGGTGTTTTGTTAAAAGCCTGGGATCTCATTGTGCCCTTTTCAATGAGGACAGGAGGTAATTGAAGGATTTAAGTATTCAGGATTTAGGAAATAAATCTGTCACTTCCAGACACTTTAAAGTTTTCTTTGAATTGCATTGCAAAAGGTTGCTATAGAAAAGCTGCTCTTCCTACTCCCCTTTTTTTCCTAAATAGGGATAGGAACCTCTTTGCAGCATTAATGCTGTGCTGCTTTTCTAGCTCGACAACTCACATTTCGAAATATTTTCAGCTTATTTCTTCTATGTTCATAGTATTTCTTAAATTATGTTGTTTACTGGCTAAATGTGCATTTTTGTGAGTGGCATTCAGTTCAGTAAATGGAAAGCAATGAGGTATGAATGTTCATGTACATTAGGATCATAAACTTGTAAATAGCTTAGTTGCACATTCTTTGGGCTGTTAAAGATGTGGTATGTGATGGCAAGGGAGTGTTTTGATTTATGTTGACTTTGAAAGAACTGTAAAGCTTGTATGAATACAACTAAAAACAAATAGGACTGACTTAGAAGTAGTTGCAATAGCCAAAACTTTGTATCGTCGTATAGACAGCTTGTTATTTGATCTGTGACAGTGCAGAGACCTTCTATAGAATTAAAATTCTTAGTATGATCTGCTCACTCTGAAATCAATGAATGTTGTGATGTTGCTTCACAAAAACCAGTTCAAAAAATCTTTTAACAGCAGTAAAAAGTTGCAGCTGGTGTTGGTAAAGTGAGTTTGCTACCCTGCATCAGTTAGCCTTAAACCTTCTAGAGTATGGTTCAGTCTACAGAGTGTGCAGACAAGTGTTAAATCCTTAGCGTAAAGGAAAGGTTAGGTGTCTGTAGTAGCTACCTTAGGGTTCTTGTAGATGTGTATGAAACGATTGGATCCTGTTTAGAAGGGAAAAACACAATAATGGTGTGCACACTCTCAAGGGAAATCAGGAGAGAAACCCAGTAACCATAAGGGTGATTGTAGTGATGGGAATGAAGACCTTGATTATACATGTTTGATACTGTATTTCATGATCCCTCATAGCAGGTTAGGCGGATTACTCATTAGTGTTTCTCATGCAGAATGATGTGTTCTTGCATCATACTCAGACCAGTTTGAACCGAGGGAAGAACTGGGCGGCCTTTTGTTGGACCAAGTATCATGTGTATCTAGCGAAACCACATGACTGAGAAGATTCTCATTCTCTTATGAATGCAGGGTTGAAGTTTATTCTTAGCGATTTTTACACCACTGTTAGATCTGTGGGATCCAGCCCCACCCAAATCAGTGTTAGTAAAGCAGGATGCTAGTACACAAGTGCTTTTGTTTCTCTCCGAATTGCCATTGTGCTGTGGAAGTAAAGAAATTTGCTTCAGAGAAATGTGTTTTGTCATTATTGTCTGAGTAATTGAGTTGGGAATGAATTCATTTGCTTTGACTTGACACCTGGATTATGTGGTTTTCTCTCTGCCAATTTGTTTTGTAATCTCGTCCTGTTTCATCTGCTGTTTCCTGATTGTGTTAGCTTTCATTGCTGCTGGTAGTCATTGTCCATTTTCACTTGTGCTCCTTTCTAACATGTCTTCCTAGCTGTTAACTTTGTGCTTGCCTCTGCTGAAGCTCACTGCAAAGGACATAAAGTAAGCTATAAATCCACCAGTGCTCCTAGTAATTTCTTACTGATGGCTGTATTTTGACAGCAGTGTAAGAGAGTGAATGGTGATAAGTTGTTCTCACATCTGTCCTCATGTATAGAGATAGAAGCACATGCTGTGAAAATGTCTCTGTGTTTACCTGTGATGTAATGAGTGGGATAGGTTGTTCAAGAACTGCTGTTCAACACTAGATTGTTCCAATGAACAATTCATTCATTTGTGTATCGATGATCCAAGTTATTGTAGGGAAAGCTTTCTCAAGGGCCTACTCTAGGTTTAGAAGTGACACTGCATTTACCAATTCTATTACAGTGGAGTAAAATGAGAGGGGACCTTACTGGAACAGTGTTCTATAGTGATTTTTATATGATTTGGCTGTTGTTTATGGCATTCTGGTCTCTCTTAGAGCATCTCTGGTTTGGATCATTTTGTCTTGTTTTGTTTTTTTTTTTGTCTATGCCATGCAAAATTCTGTGTGGATCCATTTGCAGATGAACAGCCTGTATTTGGTTACCACATAGTTGCAGGTAAGCAAGATAAGCACTTATGTGTTTCATTGTATGTTGTAGTTTGCAGGTGAACCAGACAGAAGAGCAGTTTTGTGGCAGCAAAGGAGTAAAATGGGATGCTGGGAGTTTACTCTCAAATACTTCTGGCACAGGCTCAGGCTGTTTGCAGAAGTGTTTGCTCCTGCTGCTGGGGAGCTAGTACTAGATCTGCTGTGATCCCAAACTCCTATCCCAGTCAGCCAAGTTACTGAAGTGTGACAGAACTGGCTGTGACAGCTGTTCCTCAGGGTGCTCTGAGATTTCAGATGTGAACCATGAGACTGATGGGTTGTGTGCCTCTTGCATCTCTATTACATGAAGCCAGATGCTAAAGCACATTCTTCTTTTCTTCTGTACTTTTATTTGCAGTAAGACCTTTAATGCACACTCAGAATTCTTTAAATTCAGTTGGTGGTCTTGGCACCTATAGGAAAAAAGTCTTTGGCAGAAATGGAATAAAGCCAGTGTGTTGTGTTCTCTGTGACACTTCTTTGAGGCTATGTGTGTGTGGTGGCACAGGCTGCCTCCTTGAATATACAAAGAAGCCTCCTTGAATACACAAAGAAACAAGACTGAAGTTTCTCATTGTTTTTCTGGGAACATCTTGCCTCTAATGTGCCTTTTAATTTTGTTTTCCCTGCACACTGATTGTTTTCATTTTAGTTTATATATTGAACCGTGAATAATTTTGGGCTACACAATAATATCACGTTACTATGCAGCAAGCGTTTTGAAACCACCCTAGCTCCCTTCCCATTGCAATGGCTTATGAAAAAACGCCCTGTTATGTTGGCCATTTAAGAAAATACCAGCTGCTATCAAGCTGCATTTTTGCACTTAGTCACTATAACCAATTTGTGTGAGCTGTAATACCACTCCCCAGGCTATTCACGCTTAATTGGTAACAGCTTTTTACAAACATCTCAGGAATAAAGGAAAATGTTTTTAAACAGCGTAATATGTAACACGGAACATGTGATTAAAATTCAGTACATTCTATCTCCTGGTATTTTACTATTGCAGGTGCACAACAACCACTGATCAGAGACAGGCTGTGGGCAATGCTGCAATTAATTGAAGCTATTATATTTATACACCTGCTCTCAGAAAACATCTTGCATATAAATAGAGGTTTCCAGAGAGGAGGATCAAGGAAAAGGCTCTAAGTGAGTTGGCATCATTGTAAATTAATCATTTGCTTAGAGGAAATGGTGCAGAAGGGTACAAGCAATTCTTAGAACAGCTTGTTACCTCAAAACTGCAGGTGTTGAAGGTATTTAAAGGATGTTTACAGATAAATATCCAAGGCAGCAGAGGTTGATTCAGCTCTTGCTGAACTCAAGGAGCTATTTTGACTGTGGTGATCAGGCAGTTCTCTTTAGGGAGGAGAGAGCAGAAGTGTTGATTATTTTGCAATGTTCTGTCTGACTGGTGCATGTTCCGTTGTGGAGATGTGCTAGAGCCACAGCAATGCCCTGTGTGCAGAAGAGTCCAGGTGAGCATGGCAGGGAATTGTTTCAATGCTGAAGCCTGACCAGACTTCGCTGGAGTGTGCTGGAGAGAAATGCTGTGAGTCACACTGCTGTTTGTCAGAAGCGAGCAATTGGAGCCTACTGCTATGTGCAGTTCTTTGTGGAGATGGCATTGGTGATAGTTAACCAGTTTGAACAGTGTGCTCCCTTTAGGGCTGTTGTGTTTGGTTTGGGTAGGGGCTGCCTTGTGCCCATGGTACCCACCCTTGTGCCTTCCAAGGAGAGGGTGTTTTATTGTATTTCCAAGAATTACTCCAACAGCTCAGCTGTAGACTTTTTTTTTAATCTGGAAAGGTTAAGGGTGTGGTGAAAGCAAGTGGATAATTAATGGCATTTGGGGTAACTTGCTGCGTTTTTGCCAGATGTAGCTAGTGTAATGGGTGGATTTTCTGGAAGAACACATTCCACAGTAGCATAATGGTTCCTGTAGACAAAAAAATACTGTATGTGTGGCACATTACAGTGTTAGACTTCATGCCCAGTAAGTACTCTTACAGACTTAATTAAGTACTTAAGAGTTGATTAAGTGCTTAACAGTTAATTAAGTGCTATGATTAAGCACACATCTGAGAAGCAGCAGTATCACATGCTAAGTAACTTTTTAGAGAGAAGAGATTGTCTGAGTGGTACAAGACAGATGACACTTCACCTGCCTCATTTTGCATTGATAGCCACAAAAATGTACAGCTGTGATTCTTGTTAGTAGTGGCTCATGGCTTGAACGCTTTTGTTGGAGAGGGTGATGATGGTATGGTGGGTACGCAGTGTTGGGCAAACACTAGTAAGAAGGTTAGATCTAGGGAGAGTGGCATAGGTGACGTGAGCGGGTCTTTGGAAGATGCTGTTTCAGAGACCTGCCATGAGACATTCTTTACCAGCTTCCATGCAAAGCAGGAAAACAGTGTGGCCAGCCGTGTGAGTACTGGCATTTGCTTAAAACTTCCAACTGCTATGGGAAAGGGATAGTCAAGGTTGATGCGCTCTCAACCCCAAACCACAAGTTTTCCTGGTTTTTATTTTTGATCTTTGGATCACGTATTTTTTTCTCGGTTTGCAGCCTGGCTTTTAATAGGATGCAAGCTTTTGCTTGCATGATTTTGTCTTTCAGTAAAAAGAAGCACAGGAACTGGCTGTACCTCTCAGCTGCTGCCCTTGTAAGCTGTACTTTACTAAACAGTACCCCACTTACCTAGGGTCTGATCCTTATCCTTGGAGATCAAAGTGGGTTACATCACCCCTTTTGTCTGTGAGTGGAGCAGGCATGTGGCTTTGAGACTCTGATCCTTATTGTGGCTACCCAGAGGTAAAGCCTGCACCTGCTGTATGGGGAAAGATGCAGTTAGCACCCTGGAACCTAGAATCTGTGTCCAGTAACACAGATATACCTATGCTGAGGGTCAGGAACACTTTACACTAAAACCCATAAACCACAATCCATTCATGCATGCTAATAATAAAACTGATGCATGCTAATAATAAAACTGACACCTGCTCATTAGGGTTGTTTTGGTTGGTTAAGGTGTGTAGAATCTGCCGTACAGGTTTTTGCAAGTTAAAGTGTAAGGTCTGTATCTCTGCTATTTAAAATTGGCATTTTTAAGTTTTCTAATGTACAGGAAAACTGGTTCCTAAGCATTAAGGGGAGACATATTAGTTTTCCTTCGCAGAGGAACTTAAGAGTTCTTGTTAAAGGATAGTAGCTGTGGAGAGCAGAAGCCTTCAGCTTGTTTCCTGTCCATATCTTGTGCTTCTGTTTTGTTTTAATGAACACTCAAAAAATGAGATACAGAATGTGAACAGACTGATAATAAAAAGAAAGATTGTGAAATGACTTCTGTAGAATGTGAATGAAAATGTAAATTTTTACCACTGTTTCCCCAGGTCTGCTTTTAGTTGTCTGTCAAAAAAACAGTTGACTGGCTTCAGTTGGCTGCAAGGGAGCAAAGCACGATGTGGTCTTTCCTGAGGCACCTGCCTGGAACCCCTGGCAGAGGGTGACGTTGCAGCCATGCGTCGCACTAACCATGCAAAAGTTACTTTGGTGTATAGCTGTTATGAGCTGCATAGCTTTTTCCTTTCATTTAGTCACCAACAGTAGGTGTAGATTTAACAGTCATCTGTCTGCACCCTTTCCTTCCAGATACTGTATCATGAATGAATCACCTGAAATATGTTTCCCTGGCCCTGGTTTGCTGTTGTGGCTGAGTATGGTGCCTGGGACTCCACAAGTGATCTGTCAGAATGGACTGAAATGGAAGTGCACAGCTCATAGCTGCCCAGAACCTAGCTGTGGTTTAAGTAGAAATAGCCCTCTTTGAAGGTGGATGTTGGTCACTCGGCAGAACGAAGGCCATTGACGTGAGCAGGCAGGGAGGCCAAGGGCAGGGGTGGGCAGTCTGTAAGCAGAAGCTTGTGTGGGCAATGAACCCTTGCCAGCCATCTGTCAGTGGTCATTTCTAGGTTCCTTACTGCTGCAGCTCCAGACAGCTGGGCCACTCTGTCTATGTTTATGGTCTACCCCCAGATGGAAACTATCTGATTTTTTTTCTAGCTATTGCTACATAGGGACAAGCTGCAGGTGTAAATAAAAACATGGAGAATGACCCTGTGTTGTTGTTTTCCTGTTTGCTTTTAGAGATTTTTAATTCTTTTAATTATTGAAAGAAGCAAATAATTTCTTAGTTAGCCTGTCTTTAGATGAACTTGCATATGGGCATCCTTGCTTAACCCCTAACTGCTGTGCCATCAAGAAGGGCTCTGATGAGCTCAGTGTACTGAGTGTCTATTTATTTTCAGAAACAGATGTTCTGATCTGCTCAGCAGGTGGTGAGTCTGCACCAGCCCACAGCAAACCCAAGCAGCAACTATTTAAGTTGTTCCTGCTGAACAGTGGCAGGAATATGCTGGTGTGTAAATACCATCAGCTAGACGCATCATCGCATCCCGTTGTGTCCACCAAGTTTGGCTCTTGTAGGTACAGAAAGTCTGAACAGGAATACAAAGCCGTTGCCTCAGCTGTCCTATGCTTATGTGGGATGAGGTATTGTGGGTCCATTTCTTGGCTCTGGAGTAGGTTCCAAGGACAGTGGATACTTTTTCTGAGGGCACAGAGGGTGGGCTGTGGTGTGGCATTATGCACTGTTGTACTGTATGTGGAGTGTTACTGTTGGTATATTGCTCTAAATAAGGAAAAATGGAAGAGAAGCCTCTTCCTGCTGGTTGATTATAACCACATGTGTCCTGGAAAGGGCTTTTTGTATCTATAAAGTTCCTTTTCAAGGCTAGTTGTTTTCCCTTTTACAATCCAAAGACTTGATTCATCCTGAAACCATGACAGAGCATGGTATCTCTCCCTTGAAAGCCTTGAAAGCCTAGTCTGTTAGCTCCACTGAACTTTACGGGAAAAGTAATATTCCAGTTGGCATTCATGAGAAAGATGAGTCTTCTGTGTGACTTGTTTGTCACTTGTTAGAATTAACCCATTTGTTCTCATTTTACTAATTAAATTAGTGAATGATAAAGTTCCATAAGGTTCATCCTTATGGAAGTTATTGCTCAAGGTCTTTCCAGGTCAGGAAAAATAGGCTTTTTGCATAGTCTTTAGATAAAATTTGAAATGGGAAAATGGTTTCTTGGTTTCTTAAAAGACCCTAAATATCTTTTGAGGAAACTATGTATAAATATGAGCCTTTTGTACAGACCTGGTGATGCCATCTGTGTGTGTGTTAGGCCACTGGCAACAAGAGGAATAGTGAAGTCTCTGGAAACTTAAGGAGTATCGGAAGCTAAGACATGACTTTAGGTTTCCTTACTCCCAATATTGGCAGTTCTCTTGTGTATGAGAAGTTCTGTGGAGCTCTTAATCTCTACATATATAAGCCTCTGTTGAGGCTCTTGCCATTACATGAACTGTCAGCTGAACTTCCTTGTTAGTTCCTTGAAAGAGAACTCCTAGAGTGTTAAATGCACCTTTAGTCCGAGGGATTTTCCAGTCTTCGTTGGCAGTTTGCACTTTAAGAGATGCAAATATGACAGACCTGGTAAATCTAATGTTCCTGCTGACAGAAGTTCATCTGAAGACCTTTGAAGTAGACCACTTGTTGTGGGGTAGTTTTGCCTCTGAAATTAGCTGAGGGTGTAGTATGTGTGAGTATTACTTAGACTGAGGACAGACAGTGTAATGGAACTTTTTCAGGGGCTGCAAGTATGTTAATGGGAGGGTTTTAAAAGCTGTTGTGGGATGATAGAGGCTCACACTGAAGTGGGGCATTTGGTGATGCAGATTGAGAGCGTAGTCTAGAAGTCTCAAAAAGATCATAGGAATGCCTGGGAGACCTCTTGGGGTGTTAGATGAGAGTGGACCTATTACAGTCCCCCAGCTGATGTTAACCTTTGGGGCATGGCATCCCTTCTGTGGGTCAAGACAGTTTCACTGAACAGTTTCCTCTCCAGCATGAGGCTTTGCTTCCTGTGCATTTTTGAAGTGCTGTTTTGGTGTTTGCGTTTGGCAACCTTTTTCTAGAAGCAGACCACAGAATTTACCCATAGCATCTTTTCAGACATACTCAGATGAAATGGAGAGTGCCAACTGCACATAACATATTGAAACAATAATATGTTTAGGTACCTTAATGTAATCTTAGTTTGGCTTCAGGAAGAATTCTTGCTTGTTATTGTGTGATGTGGTTACATGATGGGGAGCTCCTCTTGGAACATGTCTGGAACATTTACCTGAGGGTGTGAAAAGTATTAAAGAATACATTGACCTCAGCCCTCTGTAGTATGGAAGACAGCCACCTGGGAGTTCACAGATTAAATTCCTGGATTATCTTCTGTCATAGAAAAGGAAGTGTTTGGTGTCTGAATAGCATATTGCAACACATTAGCTACAAGTTTTGCTGTGGAGGTAGTTGTGTGAGGCACTTGCATTCTGTAATGCTTCTCAGATGTGTTCTGATTGTTCTGTTCGAAGCTCAAGTAGCGGGTATACAGTGAACAACTGAACAAAATACAGACATCAGGTAGCTTTTGTTTGTTCACTTCATTAACTCTTTTTCAGAGCTGTGTTTTGAGGGTGAAGAAGTTGAATCTCATTTAATGTGAAAAATACTGAGTCTGATGAGGATCAGCCATCTGCTGTCTTGGTGAATTTGACCCCTGTCCTTCATAGAAGAAATTTTATTGTCTTTCAGTGGGGAAAATGCCAATGTACTTTTCTCAAACAAAGGTAAATATGCTGCATTAAAGTAACTGTGTCTATGTTCATAGATGGAAGCAATATAAGTGGCTTTGGTGAGACGTTGTGCTGCCTTGTTGAAATTCTGTGGGTGTTGTCTGCCTTCAGCTGTTAGCTGCTGCTTTTGGCTAGGCCCTTTCCTGGTAATAAATTAGTGAACTTGGCAATATCCGGTGTTTTCTCCACAAGAAGGTATTTATAACTCCATCACCTCTTCATCCTTTTGATAAGCAGTTCCAACCATACCCATGTACCGGGCTTTGAAGTACATCTTCAAGGCATATGCTTCCTAGTTTGGCAGTGCAGTAGTATTGACCATAGCTAGCTTGTCAGTGGGTTTTCTATGGAGAGAGGAAGGGTGGAGGCTGTTGGGGTCCTCCAGTACTCTAGGGTTGTGTGATTTAATAATGAGTTCCGTTGCTGTTTCATGTGCTCATAAAGATCCACTTACCTCCCTTGGTCCAGATGTTTTTACAGTCTTAAAGAGCAGAAGAATAGAATATTTACAAGATGTAGAATAAAAGGCTCATCCTGGTATCAATAGTAATATCTGCCCATTGTAATGGTAAATTACTCTTCTCTCTACATGTATCCTCCATCTGTTTTCCTCTGTTGTTGGAATCCTGATTGCAGCAGTGTTCACTGCATGCACAGGCACTCAGGCACTGGGGTCCTATCAGAGTAGGGTACTTCTACTCGCATAGTGATGCCAGCAGGTTCTGCCTTGCTGCAGACAAATTACTTGGGTCATGCTCATTCCCTGCCTCAGCACCTCAAGACAAGGTTCCTGTGTACAGTTAGCAGGAACACAGAAGAATGCTTTACTGCTTTTCACATTAGCAGTAGGCATTTTTTTCTCTCGATAGTAATGTGATTTGGTACCTTGGGCTTAGATTTATGCCACAAAAAAAGTTTGGTTTACTGGCTCTTTTTCACCAGTCTTGCTCATCTGTAATTTAGCAAATGAAAACAGCTGAGCTGAAGGTGGTTATTGCATGGTAAGGTCAGGTCTGGAATACCTGGCTTTGATAGTAGCGTGGCTGATGTGTGACCAAGTAACAGAAGGTATACAGTACAACACAGAGTTAGTGTGAATGTCAGATGGTCCCAAGACTGAGTATGTTCTATTCTGTCTGTTCTTTAAGGAAAGAATTTGTGGAAGTACTTAAACCCTAAATCTGGCTTTTTGTATACCAGATTTTTAATAGATCTGCCCTAAACCAGTCAGAGTAAATGGTTGTTTATTCTGATAGATATGGCTATTTAGTGTGATTGTAAAAAGAAGTTATAGATGGCTTGAGTGAGAGCAGTGTCTCTGTGGATAAGCTGAATTCCTTCAGTTTGTTAGCATAGCCTGTTATTTTGTTGGAAGATGCTCTCACTGCAACAGTAAGTTCTGTTCTTCTGGAAGCTGTTTCGTTTTTTGTGGCATCTGGCAGCATCTTCAATATGAATCTTCAATTGTATTTGATGGAAATGTAACCAAGTTCCATATGTTGAACACGTGCTTTCCACTGAAAGTAGGGCACACATGCAAGTTTATTTCTTATGTTCATAAATAAGATACCATTGAAACACACAGCATCAAGCCAGACTCTTCTGGAATGGATTTTAACATCTCAACCACAGGAAGCAATTGAGCCCCCTCTTCACCCGCTTTTCTTTTCCCCAACAAACCGCCCATGTGGTCATTGTGGAGCATTAGGTTTTGGAGCTTCTTTTTAGAGCTGCCTTTGATTTTCCTGAAAAACCAACTGAAAATGGATCATGGTGACTTAAAGAAAACAGGAAAATTGCAAATGATACTGCAGCTGTCCACTTCTGTTTACAGTGCACATGGAAGTATTGAAAATGGTCTGCTGAAGACGTATAGAACTTTAGCTGGCATAAACACGGAAAGCAGAGGTAAAAGGCTTGGAGCAGCAGCAGGGTTAAGTAGAGCCCCAGCAAGTTCTGCCCCATGAAGGGAATTGCAGCCTGAAGGTGCAGCGGCATAAGAGAAAACCTGGCCTTCGTGATCATGTAGTGAGCTCCTGCTCATTGCCCTGCAGGAACACACACTTCTTTTATTCTGTGACATAGTTCTCATTGGAAAATATTACTAGACTTTGGTGCTCATCCCTGGTGCTTTATCTGGTGTTGCTTTGGATTTAGTAAAATGGGCTCTGGAATGTTCTGTGTGTGGGTATTCAAGTGGTCAGATCTTGGATCGTAGGGTTAAACGGTGCAAGGTAAGCTGTGAGTCCTTCCTTATTGAACAAACTAAGCCTTGTAAAGCCTCGCTGAGCTTTGCTAGTCAGACCATGAAACTGTCTGTAAGCTGGGCGCAATCTGGAACAATTAGTTTCATTTATTTATGATAACGCTAGATTTCTTTCAGTAATCATTCCATGCACTCAAAAGGCATTTCACATTATAACCATATGGGCTGCAGTATATGTACACAAATACTCTGATAGAGACACTAATAATTTTTTTGTCAGTAAAAATATTTAGATAGTAAATTTTTAGCTGTCAGCAATTGCAGAGTAAGTTGGATCAGAAATGTGTATTTCATTGTGCCAAAGAATAAGGTAAATAATACCACAAAGCAGCTGGTCTGTGCTTTGTGCTGAAGCTGCGCATTAACTTGCGTAAGTGTCAGGAAAAATCCACCGCTGAGGTATTTCTTCTTGACTGATTTATGCAACATCTTCAGTGGTAAAATTGCCCTGAAAGTCAGCATTGAGTCCTTAAGAGTAGTTAAGGGTGAGTAGAGGCAGCTTTTTGGGAATTGTGAATGATTTTGTTAAACTTTGATACTCTTAAGGCATTCAGTCAGTCACTGGCTGCTTGTTTGGGATGTGTTTGGAAAACACGTATCTTCCTCTAGATGGTCGTCTCTAGCAAAGTGAAAGGTTTGTTGGGGATTCTTTGGTCTGCAGTGGGCTGTAATACAAGGAAATGTCAGTGAGTAGAACATGGAAGGAATCTAATGTAGACAAGTTTTTCACAAGCATAATTTGCCTTTCATTGGCTTCATAACATGGTGTGTTTAATTTTGTCTTTGTGTGATAAACAGTTGAAAACCAAGTTCTCCGAGATTTTTGTTTTAGGAAATCTTTGTCAGAATAAATCTGGTCCCAAACCACTGCATTCTGGTCAAGTGAGTAGAGTAGAGAATAAACTGTGTTCTTCCACGTGTGTCGTCATATGTTCCGTTATGGCATTTCCGGCGGTGTGGCTTCAGTTTAGCAGAACAATACATTGTGTGCTTCAGGTGCTTTGCTGAGCTGCGTTTCTGACAGTAGCCTCAGTGGTTCATCTGAGTGGTTCATGGTTTTAAGGCTTTCTATTGTGTACAGCCCATTACATGAAATTGCACAACGTGATGCAGAACAAAATTGTTGCAATTTAATGTCAGTATAGTTCAGCCTTAACTCAGATCTTTACCACCTCTAGAAAAACCCCTTATGCATGGCTTGGCACACTTTAATACACTTGGCAATCTCTGTTCTGTAAAGGCGCTTTTATTGGAGCTGTTGTGTGGGATGAACTGGTTTTCATCCCAAGATGTGGTGAGGTTTTTGCAGGTTAGTGTGGAGATGACTTGTGGATCTGTTTACATTGCATTTCTCTGTGCTTGAGTTGCTGCGTGCTGCAATGCAGCTTCAGCTTCTTGTGTTGGTTCCTGATACTGCAGTCCACATCATGCTTTCCAAGGGGAGTATCCTGAACATACAGTGTAAGTGGAGGGAATGGAAATGTAAGCACCTTCTTGTGGAGCTGGGGAACACCCTGTGTTCGGTGAACTCTTTTCCTGCAAAGGAGGATAATTTGGACCCTGACACTGCTCATCTGCACGCAACTGGTGTCTTTAGACACTGAGGAAATGTCAGTCCAAAAGTTGTCACTTGTCAGTTTGTAGGAAGAAGCCAGTTTCTTAATAGTAACAAGAAGCCAGTTTATTAATAGTAATGAGAAGCCAGATTGTCAGGTCTGACATTCAGTGGCTACATGGGTGTTGAGTGCCTTATTTTTTTGTGTATTCAGTTACAAGATAGAGATGCTAAAAACCAGAGCAACAGTTAGGAGGGGACCAGATAGATGGCTGTACATCATCTAGGTGTGCTTCAACCCCTTTTTCCACTCAACATAGGTAAAGGCTGTGTGCATGTAAATTCTGTTCCTTTAATCATGTAGCTTTGTGATATTTGAACATTTGTCAGTGTGTATGATGTTGTGGGTATTAAAGACTTTCAACCCTGCAATTCTTTTTTTGGAGCTTACTCATACTCTTCTAAGTACAGTAGGCCTCAGAGTAATGTACGCAGCTGTGGAATGTCAGTGGTACTGAGAAGACAGCACACATTAGAATGCGTGAAGCATAATTAAACACTGTAAGCAGTAACTATGGTGTGTTTAAAATATCTGAATGTATAAAAATATTAGGAGTTGTTGGGAAATATGATTCTGCTTTTTATTTATTTACGCTTGCAAAGGTTCATTTATGGATTAGTGATGCAGTACAATTTGAGCGATTTTACTCTTGTAACCTTTTTTGATTGTGCAAGGTATAACTCACATGAAATTAAGGAAAAAAAAGGGAGGAGTAGTTACATACACAAACCCCTTTGTAGTGGATCAGGGAACTGTTAAAGCAATTCTTTGTGACTCAATCCTTTGTGTAGTGCTTAAGCGTGAAAGCTAGAGATGGGCTACAGAACATAATTTCACGCATTCTCATTCTTTGACATGGGTTCTAATACTGCCTGGATATCAAAGTATGCACAGAATCACAGAACATTAGGGACTGGAAGGAACCTCGAATGATCAGCCAGTCTAATCCCCCTGCCAGAGCAGGGTCACCTAGACCAAGTCGCACAGGAACATATCCAGGCAGGTTTTAAACATCTCCAGAGAAGGAGACTCCACAGCCCCCCTGGGCAGCCCACTCCGACAAAAGTACAACTTACAGGGATGCTTTTACTTTCACTTTGAAACTTGAGTGTGCAGCTGATTCCGGGTCCTACTACCCTTCCCACTGTGAGCATTGTGTAACTAGGCAAATGGGAGCCTCACGAATAACGTGGCGCATCATATGGAAAAATGGCAGTGTTTCAACAGCAAGTTGAAAATAAACTGGTAGACCAGACTTTTCTGAAATTACCCCTTTAGAAGTATTTTTGAAGAGTGATCCAGTTTAATGACTTTATATCGCTGCAAAGTTATAGAAATTCAATTACTCACGAAAACCCCATTTCTCTAAAGAAGCTAATGTCTTCTATGTGAAGAAGAACATAAATATTGCAGTTCCTTGTCCAGAGCCAAAACATTTTCAATTGCATGGAATCCAAGCCCTTCAACATTCTAAGAATCTGTGTTTATACTTTACAATAGTTACTGAAGTGAGTAAGGTTTTGAGAACTCGGTAGGTGGTTTCATTTGATCAATGCTGTCATTTAGAACGATAAAAAAGTACTATGAACACAGGCAGTCATTTTAGCCTTACAGTTTGCACATTCATAAAAGAGCATCCATAAAAGATGCACAAAGGCACACAAATCCAAACATTCAATCTCAAAAGCAACTAGTTTAGCAATTATTGAGACCTGGATGCTTCTCTGCCTGGCATGGAAGTTTCTCATGTCATTAGGCCTGGAAGGCTGAACTATCTCTTCTACCTAACCTGCAAAGGAGCCAGAGGAATAGGTAGTATTGTTTCCAAAACGATATGCTCAGATATGGATTCAAACTCTCCTATCAAACAGAGTAGCTTCATGCCTTGACACAGTGCGGTTGGAGGTGTTTTCTGTTCCTGTAATAATGAACGAGGACACACAGCCAGCTGTGTTTTATACAGTCTCTTTATGCGGAACTATCACCCAAAATGTCAGAGACTCCTCAATTCAAAGACAACCAAGCTTATTTTTAGAAAGCAGCATAATTAGAAAGCTGAAGGCTATTTGTCAGAGAATCACAGAGTCATAGAAGATCTCAGGTTGGAAAAGACCTATGAGGAAGATTGAGTCCAAGTCCCTGCTCCTCACAGGACTACCTAACACTAAATCATATGATTGTGTCATCCAGATGCTCCTTAAACTCTGACAGTCTTGGTGCCATGACCACTACTCTGAGAATCACAGAATCACAGAATCAATATTGCAAAATGGAAAGCATGACTGAATCAATTTTCCACACTGCTTTTGTGGAATATGGTTGTCACAACAGTTGGAGAAGGTTTTTCGTATTTTGCTTCTTACTGTGTTATATCAAGTGAGTCCATACTGAGACAGTGATTTAGCCAAACAAAGTACAAAATTCAGTGTAGGTTTTTTTTCTTGTAAGAAGACTAGGAATGAGCCACTATGAAGAATGGATTACATGGAGCTCATCAGGACAAGCCACCAGAATGGATCTCTTAGAGTATGGCTCTGATACTATTAATTTGATAAAAGTGATGGTGTAGGAGTGTTGACAAATGACATCGTGATTTAAGTGTTTGAGCTGTCAGCATGACACAAGCCTAAGTTTACATAGCAACCCTACTTCTAAGCCAATTCTGCTTATATGGATTATTAGGTGCTAACACACCGATGTCTTTTCAAGCCAATGAATTGAAGCAATAAAGCTTCTATGAATACACACGAAATATAATATGAGTCATGTTGTCAGGAGGCATACACATCTGAACAAGAGGCTGCTCATTTCCTTAAGTCAGCCACAGCTGGCTATTACAGATGCATCTTTCTCCGTAAGTAGTTTCCAGCTTTTCAAAAACAAGCAAAACACTGAAAGTTATCCCGTGGAGGTGCAGATCCTTGTTTAAGCAGATTCACAGCCGACACACTTTTGTTAGTTACCTAACTAAAGTGGAAAGATGCAGATAAGAAGTGCTAGAATAATGATTTAAATCTGAACCAATACTCATCAGGGTGAATTCCAAGATAATGAAAAAGGCTTTTCTGATGTCACTTTTTCTTCACTTTTCTAGGGTTCCAATTTAAGCATAAAGGAATTAAGAGAGAGGACATATGAGCACACACCATGGAACTGCCTTTCTAGAGAAATAATAGATATTTAATTCACTGAAGAAACACAGAATCTGTGTTCTGGGGTCCAGAGAACAAACATGAGGAGTGACTGAGACAGCTTGGGCAGTTCAGTCTGAATAGGAGGCTAAGGGGAAAACTTACCTCCGTCTACAACTACCTGAAAAGAGGTCACAGATATGAGTGGGAGAGTGTCTTCTTCCTGATGGCAAGTGATAGGATAAAAGGAAACAGCCTCAAGTTGTGCCAGGGGAAGTTTAGGTTCAACATCAGGAAACAACTCTCTATTGAAAGAGTTGGAACTCTTTGTTGAAAGCCTTCGAACAGGCATCTCAGGGAAGTGGTTGAATCACCATCCTTGGATGTGTTCAAAAGTTGTGTAGGGATGGAGGTGAGGCTGACTGGTCTATAGTTTCGTGGAACTTCTTTCTTGCCCTTTTTGAAGAGTGGAGTGACATTGGCTCTCCTCCAGTCCTCAGGCACCTCTCCTGTCTGCCACAATTTGGCAAAGATGATAGATAGCAGTAGGGCAATAATATCAGCCAGTTCTCTCAGCACCCTTGGGTGCATCTCATCA